>VDFB02349075.1:213456-235879 GCA_007258455.2 Sequoia sempervirens
ATGTAAAAACATGTAATTTGTAACAAATTGATTAGATTTTATTATTATTTGTTTGTTTGTGCTAATGTTTTTTTAGCCACTAAAAAAAATTAGCACAAACAAACAAATAATAATAAAATCTAATCAATTTGTTGCAAAATTACGTGTTTGTACATGTGAAATTCTATTCCATTAGCATCAACGCACACACTAACTGGTTGATATGCTGCAGCCACCTTCAACGACTTCTCATCTTCAGGCACATGTTTATAGCCATCAATTTTAACTCTATGTTTATTTTCCTACAATACAATATATATTTGCATATCATGTCCAAAACTATTTTCGAAGAATTTGATAGAATTAATTTTATAAAATAAAAACGTAATGATGGAAAGGAGTGGCATACTAGGTTTCTCGCATAGTCACGTTTATGCCCCCTATAAGGGTAATCTTTCTCGCAGTGTATGCTATTGTCGATAATATATTTATATGAATGAGTAACCCTACCTCCAGAAGGGTTTTTGTTTCGAGTGTCATAGTCAACGAGCTCCTCTAGAGATAGAGAAATCAGTTGTTTAGTAACAATCTAGTTAATTCTTTCAACTACCCCAACGATTGAGAAAACCCAGCAAGTACATGTAAGAAAATGTCATAAACCTTAGGTATGCATCCACTATATATGGTCTGCTTAAAAAATATTCAAATCATACTTACTAGCTTTATGCTGATTTCTGACAGGTGTAACAGTGTCTTTCCTCCTCCAATCTATTTCTGGAGGCAATTCAATTGCCCCAACGATTGAGAAAGCCCAACTTGTAAGAAAATGTCATAAACCTTAGGTATGCATCCATTACATATGCTCAACTTAAAAAAATTCAAATCATACTTACTAGCTTTATGCTGATTTCTCACAGGTGTAACAGCGCTTTTACTCCTCCAATCTATCTCAGAAGGAAAATTGTCACCATGATAAGGAAGACTGGTGTTGTTTGGTCTAGGATCAGACCCTAGCAAACAACAATTGGTCTTCAATTCGTCTTCCGTGCGGTCTATGAAAGGCGTGAGACCTAATAGGTACGAATTTTTTTTTTGGTTAATGTCACTGATGTTGCGTAGATTTTTCTTGAAAATCTCATATCTTATGTTCTCCTCTCGCTCATCTGCGTAGGCCTTTCCATTCTCACCAATCCATTTTTGGAACCTCCTCATGATGCTATCTTCATTCAAGAAATCTTGTGGGCTATAGCCCAGGTCCACTGGCGATCCCATACAGAAAAAAATGCTGCAAGACATACCAAAGTCAGTAAAGGGAACACAACCATTGCAAATCTAACCTTCAAAAAACTATCTCCAACAAAAATCATAACTCCAGTTGCAAGTAACAATTGGGATAGTATATGTATGAATTTTTTATGTGGTTACAATTTTTCTAGAAGTTCAAAAAATTAGATAAAATAACTAGATTTTGATGATTGTAGATCAGATCACAAAATGGCAGATTTAATCCATGTATGATAACACACAAGACAAAATACATTAAAAAAAAGTACGATTCTGGAAATTTTTTCCAAGTTCAGCATTCCAAAATGTATTAGACAATTTCATATTTATAAAACATTTTTGAAAGGATTTATTCAAAATTGTATGCACTTTGTTAGATTTCAATGATGAGGATCATCCACAGACAGATAATAACATAGTCATGGAGGGAGTGCTGCAGACAGATTTGTGACCAATCAGACCTTGTGGGAAGAAAGACTTCCATTTGTTAAATATGCTTATAAGACCAGTAAAATTTAAGTAAAGAATATATGACCCCCTTTAGAACATAATATGGCCATCTTCTCCTAATTTGAATTAGCGCAAGTCACAGAATTTTAAAGGTAAGATACATGTATCCTGCAAGAAGAGAGAAATGATGCAGAAGGAATAAGGAGCCGGCCGATGCTAGAATACACCCACGCCAAGATATGCATAAACTCTATACATTCCTGAGGTGGAAGACAAGCTCTGCTTGCAGGTCAAACCAAATGACTCTCCTTCCATTGAAAATTGCACAAAACTTTCATGTTGGACCATTTCTATTTGTGGTGAAGACAATTGAAGCAACTTAAAGGCAAAATTTTCAACCCGTTTAAAGATCCATCCTGTATCGCATATAAGTTTTTTCGAAAAGGCTATTGTATATATATAAGAAGTTGAGCAGAGAATGTGTGATAAAATAAGAATCACATATAAGTAGGTCAACAAGCTCCAAAAAGATAAATCTAGCTAATGTCTTCATTGGATACCCTTAAAAGATGTGTTTCTCCAAAAAAGCTCTGCATCATTCTGTAAATTGACCCAACATTTCAGCTAATCCATTGTTTGCGTTCTATATCGACATGAACAGTAAAAACAGTTGTTTCAAATAGTTAAAACTTAAAGGCGCTGAACCTGCCCTGTGTATGTCGTTGTTTTAAGATTGAGTAACCAATGGTGGGGTCTTGTTAGGATGAATAAATTAATATTCACAGTTTATGTAGTTCTAAAAAGATACCTTGACTAGACTACTAATTTGTTCCATCCATGCTTTTATGGCCCAGAATGCGTTGAAAATGTCAATATAAAACCTAAACCGTGATATACAGCACAAGATTCAAAAATATTAAAAGAATCGTGACAGTTCTTATTTATTTTATCAAGAACTATGCCTGATTTCTCTTATATGAAATATGAAATCAGACGAATGTCTCTCTCCAAGCTAATATAAATTTATCAGGAAAAAAAATTGAATCTCTATTGGCTATCCTGTCTGTAAGTACTTGCTCATTGTTATATTTTTGTCTTACAATGACATCTATTTTAGTATTTACTCTGAAATCCAAAAGACTGCTGACTTCATAAAAGACAACGGGGAAAGTGGTTTTGCCTCCTCTTAATGCCCTTGTGAGGACCATCAACAACTGTGAGAGCTACAATCCGCTCTGGGCTGGTTATTTTTTACTGCTGTTGTTTGTGAACAATGTCCATCCATTTTTAATCTTCTTTGTTGTGTGGACACTTTCTGTAGCTTTATCTAGAGCTCACTCAAGCATTTAAAGGAACAAGCAGCCCATTGAACAAGGTGTAAGATGCACTTAGAGTAAGATACTCTTCTATATACATGTGGCAGTAAGTGCAAGTCACAAAATACCTAGAAGAAAACAGAGACGACAAACCAAACAAGCAACAGAACCAAACAAACAAGAAATTTACAAGGTGGATGAAGAAAGTCTATATGATCTGACGCCGAAATCATTTGCTTATGACCTGAAGCAAAAATATGACATGACCAGCAGAAATAAGAATCAAGGAGAAATTAAAATAACAAACCACCTGAAAAATTCGAGGTGCAGTAGAACTGGAACCTGGGCCGCTTCTGTTTCATTGTCCACGACATCCCGAGGCGTCAATAGGGAATCAGTTTGTTCATCATCATCGTCGTCGCTGAGCACATTTGACGGCAGCTAGAAGTTGGGACTTAATTCCGTAACCTTAAGTCACACTTAGCGATCTGACTGAAAAACTAGGGTTTTTTTTTTTTTGTGAAAAAAGGGTTTTAAAAACATGAAAATGACAATCATATTCTCGCGGATCACTGGAATATGCAATTGCTGCTAAAAGTGCTCTCTAAAGAAAAAAATTATTGTAAACCCTAATACAAAATTTACAAACACCCGACACACGGAAGGTGGAGTTAAGATATGCACATGGAACAAAGTTGAAAATATTAATTTAAGGTATAAAAAGGGGACAAAACAGTCAAAGACAAAGGTAAAGTTACATGACGTCTTCGAAATTCGAAAGATGATAATAATTTAATTTAAATTAACACTTAGTGGGCCTAAAAAATGAGTAGGAACAACATTAGAAATGGGTCAACAAGGATAGGTATCAACAAAGGTTGGGAACATGAGCTAAATGACACACAAAACACACACAGAGAGAGGGGATAAAACAAACAAAAAACTAGAATAAGGGTATGCAAATTTCATTTCTAAACCATGATCATTAAATATATACATGCAATTCAAAGTTACAGAAAAATGTTATCATCATTTTTTTATGCTATTTATTTTTGTGACCCTTCTGATGAAATTGTTTGATACATACAAATACCAATAAAAGATGTGACACTATAAAAATGTGATCTTTCTAAAATATCATTTTATCCTTCCATATATAGGCATTTCCATACTCCTAGCACCTACCTTACTATTATATGTAGACATATACATACATTTATTTTATCTTAGCACATGTCACATACACTTATATTGTTTATCTTCTTAATTTTCAAGTCAAGAGGCGTCTACAGTTGTATCCAAAAATCTGTGTAAAGTTTTTGAAGGTGCATTTAAAATGACAGACAGGTGGAAGTCATGCTTTTTACATGAAGAGACGTCTACAATGACATCTAAAATTCTGTGTAAAATTTTTAAAGCTGTTATTTTTTGTATTAATTTTAGTTTTAAACATTGACAAACATTTCTATGTACAATTGCTTATGATTTTAAACTCGTGTTTTTCTGAACATAATAGCGGAATATGGAGGGAATAATGGTGGTTACAGAGCTAAAAACAGTAAAAGCAACGATGCATTTGGTGTGAGCAGACACAAAGTTGGTAATGCAGAAAAGATGTTATGTACAACCTTTAACAGTTGTAAAAGAGCGACACATTTGGTGTGAGCAGAATCAAAATTGTAACAACCACAGGTATGAATTTTTGTGCTGCTGTACTGGCAACTAGCGAATAAATTTGTACAATTTTTAAATATTTAAAACTGTGATTCTTACTGTGGCTTAGAGATTTTCAAATATTTTTTGTTTCCATATATAGGAAGATCTTACACATGAAACAGTGAATGCAGTATTCGCATGATCTATTTTTAGCAGCCAGTCTGCATGTGGAGAACCCCATGTGCATGAAATATTTTTTTAGAACTACATGAACCTTTTGTAATCATATCCTCCACTTCTGAACTACATGAGATGGTAATCATATCTCCATGCAGATGGTAACCATATCTGATCTATTCAATGGATAAGAATGATCAACCTTTTGTAAGGTTTTTCTTTTTTCCCAACCATATTATGTCAATAGAACCTATTTACAAGTTCTGCTATTAAAAGGGCTTTTAGGATCAACTAATTTCTAGTCTTATTAAGGCTTTATGGTAATAATAGAAAACCATCAATGATTATGGAAAACAAAAGACAGAGGGCTGAGCAGAGCCATTATTTTTTCCTCGAAGATGTCATCTGATTTTCCCTGAACATTTTGTTCAGTAAAGTTAAGACATAATCTTCATTAGCAGCTTCACCATGTGGGGTGCATGTTTTCGGGCTGATATATGGTTCTGTAAGTTACAATATAAAGATTAGGAATTATATTATGGATAAGAAATTAAGTATGTGAAAATATTAAGTATTGGAAAAGGGGTAATTTACACTAAGTATACTAAAATAAATGTCATATTTCTATAGACTATAGTTGAGTTCATTTATCTGGGTTTTATTTAACTCTTATTTATACATGATCATATCATTATTATCATATTTCACTCTTATATGTGCATGTTTCGATACACTTGATTTATGTTCACAATCAGTGAATTAGTCCATATACAAATCCTCATCAAGACATTATATATAATGTAATCCATTTTGTTTGTGTAATACAAGGTCAAGTTTATGCTCAAGAAGTTAAATGTGTTTAAGTTATGTGGGATCTGTTGATGGTTCTTTCGACACAACCAACAACCAACATCAAGTAGAATAAAGAACACTCTACTTCTCCTAAAAAGATGATCAATCCCAATCCTCAATCAACTCCAAGATTTTTTTTTTTTGTCAATTTTTGACACGATGGAATAATTGAGTGCTTTATGGGGATTTGTTACATAAGGGCGCATGTGTTAGTAAATATCAAGCTAGACAAATACTCTTTATATAATTGAACTATGGGCAGAGTATTCTTTTCCTTCGTGATTCTCTTTTTCATTCCGGAGATTCATTGCCAAGATAGTGGATCACAATGTCCAATAAGTTTAACTTATCTGACTTCTCCGAAAACTAGAATAATCAATACGCCATCACCTTTTAATTATATAAAAGTTCAATCAAATGTGAAGGTTTTGAAGCAGCATCTGTAGCTTGATGGACGTCTCACGTTCTTTAATGCACACTAATGGAAAGTAGAACTTGAAAGGGCGAACAAAGGAGGAGAAGATGTATAGGTGATAGCGCTGGAAAAGGAAGAGGAAGCGCAGCATTTAAAAGTAGCCTTTGAAGGCATGAGACGGGAGAATAGAGGGCTGCAGGAGACTTGTGACAAGTCTTCGAAGGGGAAAGAAGGCTGAGATAGGGGTGCGTAGAGAAGAGAGAGAAGCAGCAAAGAAATGGGGCTGCAATGAACTTGGTACGGAGGCATGGAACTGAATTTTAAAGTTAAATTAAAAGCTTGGAAACAAAACAAATTGATGACACGAGGAACAGAGCATAGGCTACGAATTCAAGGAAAGAGGCACCTTGGATGATGGCGCAGAAACAAGAAAGGATGAGCTGCAGTTAGAATTTGTAAAGTGAAAGCACTGGAGTAAGAAAAGGCCGTGACACAGTAAAGTTATGCATATTCCCTTAAATCAAATTATGGAATGGTAGGGGGCTGCGTAGACTATAGAGAACTGGCTGCATCGATTTGTATGGGGCAGCATATGGAGAAAGATTTAAAATAAAATACAAAGCAAGTGAGAGATAGGGGAGGTCAATAGCTGAGAGCAGATCGACCAAGTGAATAGAAGAGTCATCATGTAAGACTAAGGTGCAGCTGTAAGGGTAAATGTATGCACAGTAGAGAAGAATTTAGATCACCGTTTGATTGTAATTTGTTTATAAAATCTGTGTTTCAGAATTTGTGGTAGGAGGAGGCCATGACAGGTCAGGGGAATTGTAATTTGTAATAAAATTTGAATAGAGTTAATAAAATCTGATTTGCTTGCAATCTTTGTTTCGTTGGTTGTTGAATCCAGGTAGAGAATTGCCTATGAATTTGTTTTCTGTTTTAAGTTAGAGTGCAGAGGGGACGACCCTCTTGCATCAAATTTTGTTTATATATTTAAATTAATTGAAATAAATGCATAATAAAATACCAATCAGAATCTTAAATAGAACTACATATCTCTATAAATAGAAGATAATCTAATCACTTGAGTATAATCAATTTTATACACAGCACCATTATTTGAAGATATTTTAGTTAGGTGCAAAGGATTATTAAAATATGTCTATGAACCAATCTGCCTTCTTAATAATTTGGCTTTACTTCTAATTCGATCATATCTTTGTCACATATGATAGATCTGCGATACTCCCATGTAATTCTTTTGAATCTTCCACATTACTAGCTTCCAACGCATAACCAACAGTTTTCACAGCACGATCTATATTTTTTTCACATGTACCAATGAATGTATTCTCTTATCAAAAGTATGGAAAAAAACTATTAAATATCAAGATAGATTATACAAACAATTTGAATTAAAATGAGAACAGGTTTCCATAATTCATGAATTTTATTGATAAATATTTCTGGATTAGATTGTGTCAGTGTTTTTGCATCAACTTTTCGGATCACACTCTATGATCCATCATTTTTTACACCTTATGCTCTCTTGTTCATCCTCATGATGGATCATGGAGTTTGATCTAAAACGTCGATGCAAAACACACCGACACAATCTAATCCAGAAACATTTGGCAATAATATAAGAAACTTACTGATTTGTACACACCAAAATCCTTCGCACTAGCTTTGGTGACCACACTAACTGGTTGATGTGATACAACCATCTTAATTGAATTTTCATCTACACTTGGAAGATGTTCCATTTGCTGGAACAACATATTCATATTTAATATATTTCTTTCTTATTTAAGGTGTTGAAAAACTCAACTAAATATTATAAAAATATATATTAAAAATAATTAAAATGATTTCTTGGCTTTGTTCATTTAGATACAAGGGTTCAATTTTCTATTCATCTATTGTAGACTCATGGATTTGAATCTTTATGTTAAAAGTATTGACGTATGGGTGACTTCATACTCTAAATCCTTGGTAGACTAGTGTGTTAATAGGTTTTGTTTGCAAATTTGAACTATTCACATTAACATAATATATGCATGCTAAAAATGAAGTCAATTATTTATGACTCTACCAAACTCAAATCACACTAAAAGTTCTCATATTATCATTAAAAAAGAAAAAATATACTTAAAATATAAAATGGATGAATTAAGTGTCTTAATGCTCTGAACATACAAACTGTTGGTTGTAGGTACCATCAGCAGCCTTATACTGATAATCATCCTCATCAGAAATTCCAACTTTGCTGATGCAGGTAAAGAGAAAGCCCAACGGTTAAAAACATATATCAATTATAATAAATAATTTTTATAAGAAAACAAATAAATAGAATTGTTATATATTGTCCAATGAATTCTTAAATATTAGAATTTTAAAAATAAAATTCAGTTTAAAAATAAAATATTTGTCAAATTTTACAAAATCAAAAGATTGTAGTTCAATTGACTGAGCCCAATTGATAAGATGATGATATTGTTCTTGATTATATCATCCACCAAATTTTAGATAAAAAATATATGATAAATAAAGATATCTTATATTAGATAATAAAATGAATCTTCGAAATAAACCCCTCTTTTTATCACACTGAAAATGCTTTTATTTAATCTTACAATATAAGGAGGATTATTTTCAGGGTTAGAAATATAAGAACTTACCGCAACTCTGGCTTTTAACAGGTACCACGGCTCCTTCTGTCGTACAGTCTACAGTCTTATAAGTAGAATCTCCTTCACGGTTGTGCTTACGAATGTAACGCCAATTCACTGTTCGAATCTGCGCATCGTCTTTTCTTCAGATTTCTTCATTGCAAATTTGTAATTCTAACCTCAAACTATGTTCACAACCTTGCAACCGCTTTTTAAATGGAGAAACCCTAAACGATACAAAAGCTTCTCTTCGAAACCTAAAATCTCCTACTCTGTCGGAATAATGCGATTTATTCAATCCCTTGAACTAATATGTGGATTACTTCCATATATTTGTTGATGTTTTCTGGCTATATAAAGACCTGTTGTTTGATTTTTAAGCTGGCGTTGGTGAAATACCATTCTTGTCTTTTCATTGTTATCTAGATTTTTCTATTTTAGAATCTTACACACAACAGTTAAGATGTATTTGCTGTAAGATAAATTGTGTACAAATTAGTAATTAGCCGATAGGCTATTATGGGTGGGAAATCCCACCGGAATTGTTTGATGCCGGAAAATGATGTCACTTCCCAGTCATAAGGACGCCTTTCAGGTTGGAATGGTCAACAAAATAAATAAAAGTTAATAAAATAACAACTTGGGATGACAGTTCACACTGAAGTGTAGTGCAAGCCATTAGAATGTTGCAGTGTACAACAAAGAGTAGTGTCCTATCATACAGTATTTGTGGAGCTGTAAAGTATGGTGAAAATTGATAGGAACTGTTTTGCTTTAAAACTTTGTGTAGAGTACAATGAATCGAACAAAGCATCTGCCAAAAAAAACTATTTTAAATCAGGTATAGTCGAAGAAACTAGAAGAAAAATAAATACAGCAGACAACTATCATTAAAGAGGACAGGGGCGTGTGATTGAAGGGGAGAGTCATGCCATTAAGAGGGCATGGTGACCCTTCTTCGGAGCAAGAAAAAATTGCAGGATGTGGATCTTTGAGGAGGATTATTGGCTCTAACGAGCAAAAACGTGGACATTATGAAGAATCATTTGCAGTGGTGAAATCGTGGCTTTCATCTCAAACCCATTTCTCACCATCAAAGGGATGTATTACATTGTTGAAGCATGGTGTGTTCCTAGCCCTAGCGCCTTCTCACAATAGCCAGAACCTCTGTTTCACTTGCTGCTACAGTCGTACCAACAACCACTGTCAGGTTCTTTATCATTTCTGAGTAATTGTATTAGCTGTTAAAAGTCCGAGCATTGTACTCCTTGATATTCAATGCATTCACAAATCTGCTCTAGAATGTAATTTCTGCTAACAATATTGCTCAGAAAATAGGAACACAGTTGCACAGAGTTACTAGACAGTTCTTTTTGCATTTAGCTGGTCAGTTTGGTGCCATACAAATTTGATGTTAATTTCTGAGTTTACATGCATTGTAAATCAGACCTTTGATTAGTAGAATACCATAGCATTGTCCCTCAAATTTGTAATGCCTACTTGAATTTATATGAGGAAGAGTATGAACTGCTGTAACAAAGATTTAAATGCTCAGAGTTAATGTAATCTAATCTGCTAATGCTATGACTGAAATGTTCAAAACTGTAGGTTATATTTGCATGTATAACTGATGTCAAGGATTTGTAAGCTCATGCTAAGTCTGAATATTATGATTCTTCAAATCTGATATACATTTCTGAGTATCGTCTGGGAAAAATCCATAGGTCGTTATATCCTTTTTCTGATGAGTTTCACTTCATTCTAAAACAAATCTGTTAAATGAAAGCTCGGTTCTGTGACTTCGTGTATGGGTTTTGTGTATGGCTTGCAATGGCTGCCTCTAAAACCCTCAATCTTGTGACAACTGGGTACCATAGTTACCAATAAACTCCATAATTTTACATGGACTACGTACCCATCCCTATATCCACAATTTCTGGTGACCACATTTATATGTAATACAACTATCTCTCTATTCATTTACTCGTGTACCCTAATTTGATTAGCATCCCCATTCCTGTACTGGTACATGTACCCCTTCATGTCCTGATAACTATGTTGGGAACATTTAGTAAGTGGTTTGAAGGCAGGGAAATGATCATAGATTAAAAAACCATCATGTTTTACAGTTTGGTTATTCCTCGTTCATAGGCTAGCTATACCGAAAGGAAGTGAATAACTCAAGTATGTATTATCTTCGCTAATCTCGATAAAGCTTGTCCAGGAAAAAGAAAAAAAACTAGACTTTGAAATAAGTGAACCAGTAGCCCAAATTTGTGCATGTTTAGAAGTTAAATGCCTTCTCCCCATCAGTGACCATTGTGTTTTGTCACAAATAACAATTGCCAAGAAGTTGATTTGTCTGATGGTCAATGCATATAAATTAATGAGGGCTTACGGAACTGGTGTCAAGAAAAGTTTTCATAATGAGCATGGGCTGCCTTCTGCTCGATTCAGAATTTCAGAGTTGTCAGAGTTGTCAGCTGCACATATGGAGTATGAAGTTTATTCTGGGTTAAAGTGGGTTGATGATAGGGGAGAGGATCCACTAGTTGTGCACCCTAACTTCACCTTTCTAATTATCTTATGTGGAAATTTCAAATCACTCCCAACTTTTTATAGCAGCTCTCTTTACAACAACTTACTTGGCAAGTCCCCTGCTTATAACTAAGGTTTCAGGGCCACATCATCAAATATGATGCCACATCAGCATGCTTTTTGTCAAGGTGTCCAAAAAGACCCAAAAAAAAAGTGAGACCAATACTTGTGAATTCACAGCATGTTTTGTTGAGTGCTGATGTGGAATCACATGATTGGTTGCTTTTTAGATCAAAGGAATACATTTTGTTTAATTATGGGTAGTCATCATCAACACTAACAACTTTAAAGTCACAACTATTGGTCCAATATTGATAAAAACATTGGGCATTATATAAACAACTACTATCACAACTATTGAAACATGCTCAGGGGTCCTCTCCCCTAAATGCCTAGCATCGCCAATAACTTAGAGTCAACCTAAAAAAAAATAAAAAATAAAATAAATAATGATATCTTTTCCTTTATATGCTAGGAACATACCTTCAGAGTAGTCGTATGGTCAAGGTGGGTGTGGTTATAATTTTAAAATAGTCCAGTTTTTCATGTCAGTCATAGGCTCCCAAGAGATTATAATTTTAAAACAGTCCACTTGTCTAAGTTAATATTAATGTTGGCATTATAATTAATGTAATGGGTAAAAATAATATTATTATAAAAAAAATATATAGTTACATTTTTTTTCTTGTACTACTGTAAAATATGGACATTACATATTCTCAACCCTTTTAATTATAATAACTTGTCAAATTTAATTCAATTATCCTATCCAATATTTGGACTCATTACTCAATTAATGTTTTTGTGAAACAGTTATTATACAGGGTTTTTTATTAATCACATGATTTAGTAGGCCTCTAGCCAAACATTTCAAATCAAATCATCAATACTTTGTTGGCTAAGAACCTGAGCTAGAATAATTATTTAATCTAACTAGCCCCTTTATGCAATGCCTTATATGCAAAACTTAAATGTTTCATTTAATAAATGTTGTATGGGCTCACACTAGATAAGATACATTTAATTAAAAATAATAAGCTACCCTCAAAAATGAATAAATTGGTTGCATCTAAGTATTATGGGTATAGAGGATTCTTTATAACCTCCCCCATGTGAATGCCACAATAACTATGTTAGAGTCAACTATTCTTCAAGTAAACTAATTTATCCAAACTGAAGATTTGCCTCCATGAAACTTGCCTAAGGGAGTCAACCAACAAGAACCCATTGCTAATTAAATCTTGAGTTGTTTCTCTTTCAAATGTAATATTATCAGATAGTGATAGATTTTAGAAGTGTTGTGCAATGGTAGCATGATGTAAAAAAAAAAATGTGGGGTTTTTCTAGCAAAAATTATGGGCATGACAACTTTTACAAATTTCTCTTTTGCAGAAATCAGCTACATACCATGACAAAATCAACTACAAGGATGAAGTATCAAGACTCAAGCATACATATCAATCAACGACATCAACGTCATCAACAACTTCACTATATTCAACTTCTTATGGTAATTTTGTTCATACATTGGGAGAAAAAATTCTAATAATAGTAATACTATAAATTAAATACGTAGAAATCATTATACAATTCAAAAAAAATAGTGCTTAAAATATGTCTAATTTTCCTCTTACATAATTATGCATTTCGGCTATTTATTTAAGCTACAATTTTTTTGCCATAATTTGACACCTAATCAACATATCTAACCATTCCATTGCTTTTGTTTGTAGGTCTTGAAGACAAATGGCATATACCATAGAACCTCATCATCAACCACCAACAATTGTATAATACATAACCAATCTCTTGAGTTAGTGATTTTCATGTGTCATAAAATAGTTTTTGTATTATAAAAATATTTTCCCTCAACATGCAGTTTTCCATTATGTTACATTCGGTTACAAGGTATTATCATTAACCGACAAGAAGCAACAATTGTACTTAATCCAATCGATCTTTTAAACTTTTATTGTAAAAAATTTATTATGTTGTGAACCCATTTAACATAGCATACCCATTTAAATTAAGTTTTATTTGTTCATTTTCAAATCTTCTTGCATCCCATCATCAATGGACTTTTGCTATAAATAGTTAGTCTTAAGAAAAACAATTTACATTTTCTTGTGATTTTCACTCTTACCCTACAATATATTGCCAAAGTATATCTTGCTATCGGCGTCACCATTGCACCTCGTTGAGGTGCAAGCACTAGTTAATAATTATAGGCTATTATATGTGGGGGAACCCTACTGAGATTTCCAGCAGTCAGACGTCGGAAACCCGATGGTGCTCGGCTATTACACCGTGTACTTCGGTTTTCTATTTTCATGCGAAGTCCCCGCCGTCCACAGTAAATTCATGAAATTTGATGCTTGCATGCTACGCAATCAAACATAGGTACGATCAAATTTAAGAACGATAGCAGACTATGATGTCAATAATGAGGAGAGGGCGCAGGGAGCAAAGAAGGTCCTAGCCATTAATACAGTATGGCGTTCCTGCCCTAGGGTCGTCACGTGTGCAGGCGGTGTGGAAAAATGTCGTCTGGCAGCCTTTAAACCCCAAGACCCCTCCATAATCTACTCATTCGAGCTTTATTTTGGAGGAAGGTGAAAAGGTGAATGGCGTGGAGGAAAAATGCAGAGGAAAAACGTGAGGAGAAGGCTGTAGTAAAGCGTGGGGATAAAGAATAGAAGGAAAAAGCGAGGCACATCGCCCATAGCTTGGCCCGGGAAGGGAAGTGCCACCTACTATACGGCTCTCATCCAGCATGATGCGCAGCAGTTGAGCCAGTGGGGAGAGCTTATTGCAGAGTACCAGTTGCTCTATTTCTCACAGGGTAACGAGAGAGTACAGTATGGCGAGACCTTTGGATGGTAAACACTAAATCTTTCAGATTGAGAACCATAAAAACTCGTGCATTTTGATCTCTTGCTATATGAGAATATTTTTCGGTCACTCCTCTTTTTCTGGCCCATCCCTGTGGATTTTAACTGTAATGATGGAGCTTGAAGTATTTGTTTCTTGAACCTTTGAAGTACTTGCGTTTCTCGAAATGAAAATCTCCTGTTTGCTTTTTCTGTTTGGTTCCGTGTTGCTTGTGCCCGTGGCATTCTATTTTGGTTCTTTGTTGTTTGTAGTAGAGACACGTGGTAAATAAAGAAAACAATTCAAATTGGATTTGTAGGAAAATATAACCTTCCCAGACTTACCCTCCCTCCAAGGAGAGGCCCCCTTTCCAATTTTGAAATTTTATAAAAAAGTACTCAGTTTCTCTAATTAATGAAAAATATAAATGATATAATGATCAAGATCAAATTTTCTATGCTTTCATGTTCTTTGCTGGTGGTAAATATTTTACCCTTAAATAACCGGAAAAATGGAATAAATTCTTTTAGAAAACATAGGAATGACGTATTCTGAATTTTCTTACTTTGACGAGACAATGAAAATTGTTGCAATTGTTTGCGGTAGTAATTGAACTTAATTCCTCTGGCTTTCATCTCTTTTTCAGAATAAACAGATTTTGTGACTTCATGGATTGCATATGCTAAATATTTAACATTGCCTGTAGTAACACCTGCAATACTGTTTTGAAATGCAACAGATCATGCATCATTACACAATCGCAAAGGCCGCTTGTTAGGAACAAGCAAGAAAAATAAAATTATAGATTTAACACTAAGAAATAAGCAATATTCTTGACAAACTACATTATGCATCCATTTCGATTCATGTAGATGTGAAATTCACTTGTCAAGAGATCAACTTTGTTCTTGAGTCATACTACTGTAGCAAAACATTTCAATCTATAGAATTGAAACAACACATGATGAATTCATTAAAACATCCCTTCAAACTCATATAAATAAATTTTCCTGACTAAACAGGGATTTAAATATTTAATTTCCATTTTTCTGGACATAGAAGCTTTAATTTTTTCCTCAGCAATTCGTGTATAAACAAAATACTGGCCTTAGAATGTGGCAGCTCGTCTTCAAGCTCTGTAATGGAAAAGCCAACACACAATGTCTCGTTAATGAACCAACATATGTCAATAGTTACTTGCTGAATCTATGACAGAAATTTCAAACATTTGTTATACTTTGAAAGCTACGTCAAGCTTGCTTGCCCTGTTTGTTATATTGGAGGTTGCAGTGTCTGAAGTGGATGGGAGTTCGATGTGTGCGGAGGAAAAAACGAGCCTCCCTACAACGGCTGCTTTAATCTATGCACAATAAACAACAAAAATAGATATAAAAATGTTGGGGTTTCAGAGCTACTACATTCATGAGCCTAAGGGCTTCGACCCAGTTGGAGTTATCCTTGGATCTATTGCTTTTATTTATTTCTGGCTGCGGTATTTTGTGAAACCAATCTCCCTGCAGTTACTCCTTTAATCTATTCACAATAAATTAAAAGTAGATCTAAACAAATTGCATGGCGATGAAAACAAGGAAGCTATGCAGCTACCAGGTGTTAGCTCCTTACCAGGTGTCTGATTCCTACGGGACTGATTAATAATTAGCTATGTTGAGATTGGCTTTTTAACTCCACGGGGCAATTTGTCTGTTGGCTGTACTTTTAATTATCGTTCTCTCCATGCTTTTTTCCTGCCTAGAGTGTTTGATTATTTTGAACTGTTAATAAATCTTCAAATAATTTTCCATTCCATAAAAAGATATTTCAAAATTCTATATTTCTTTCCAGTAATAATAATTAGCATCATCAAGGCCACCAGAATTCACTATCAAAACAATACACGATCCGTATCAAAGCCCGGGTGAATCTGGACATGCTTTTAGTATTTTGAATTGGCTAACTGATTTGGTTGAGTTTATGAATCATTTGTGGCATCACCATTTTGAAGATAAATTATCTAATGCTTGTTTAACATTTTACTCAACTAGTCCTGATAATCATGGAATTGGCAACCTGAAGTATATACAAAATAGACAACTCTCTTTTGTGCAGATGGATATAATTATTTATATTTATATAAATAAAAACTTTAGCTCAATAATTTAGTATATACATTGTATTTCTTTAGTTGAATGTAACTGCTGCATAGGAAAAAATTAAAATCTACAATGAAAAATATGATCACAACAAGATCTCCGTATCAAAAATAATGCAGATTAAAAAAACAGGTATTAAATAATAGCGATTCCCTTAAATGATGTATTTTTTGGTAGGATATTTGCTCCTAACTCACTGCCACCATACAATATTTTGCAATGAATCTAATATGATTGCTTCCTAACTATTCATTTATGCAGTCATAATGATATTGATTAAATCTTATTTTATATAAAATAATAAAATTATATACATTACTATTTTATTTTATATATACATATAATATATAATTAATACAGTTTTTAAAATAAAATAAAAATGATTCTTTAAATAAAATAATATAATTAAATTTATTAAATGTGTTCTCTATTTTTACAAAAGAAAGTGGTTAAAATATTGTTTCGAGGAATAATTGTTGAATAATACAAACGGCACGACAATTGAGAAAATTTGAAATTTTTAATTGCTTTGGCATCCTGAGGAGCAATTCTTTAAATATGATGAAAAAATAATTGTGACGTTTCAACAGGTATCGAAACATAACATTAATTTCTCCATTTCCATGTGCAAGTGCAATAATTGTTTACAAATCAATGTAATAAAGCATCCTTTCATATTATTTTTACATTATTAGAGTTTTTCATTATATATACTATAAAAATAAATAAAATAATTTATATAGTAAATAAAATAAAAGATGATTCTTTAAATAAAATAATATAATATTTTTTTAATAAAAAATAAATTTATATAATAAATAAGATAACTATTTAACTACAAAATAACTTATATATACTATAAAAATAAATAAAATAATTTATATAATAAATAAAATAAAAATGATTCTGTAAATAAAATAATATAATAAATTTTTAATAAAAATTAAATTTATATAATAAATTAAACTACTATTTAACTACAAAATAACTTATACATACTATATAAATAAAATTAAATAAAAACAAATAAAAATAAATAATAATTTATATAATAAATAAAATAAAAATGATATAATAAATTTTAAATAAAAAATAAATTTATATAATAAATAAAATAACTATTTAACTACAAGATAACTTATGTATACTATAAAAACAATTAGCCGATAGACTATTACATGGGAGAACCCTACGGGAACCCCACCTACCTAGATCTATAACATGGCGTGTTGTACACTCGTGTCTCTGTGATGTGAAAGGTAATGCAAGAGACACTCATCGAGACTTGGAGACTTCACACCTGGACATATGTTGGGCACGATAATCATTGAGGTATATAACTAAATTTGTATAGGAAGTGTTGTTTTTGGAATGAATTGGAGAGGAGGGTAAAGAAGTAGATAGGGAAGGAGAGAGAGAGAGGAGGGAAAAGAAGTAGAGGGAAGGAGAGAGAAAGAGAGAGAGAGAGGAGGGTAAAGGGATGAAAGGAGGTAGAGAGGGATAAGTGAGATAGAGATAGGGATAGAGATAGGGAGGGAGAGAGAGGTGGGATAGAAAGAAGTAGAGAAGGAAAGAGAGAGCTAGAGAGAGTGAGAGGGAGGGAGGGAGAGGTAGAGAGAGATAGGGAGAAATAGAGAATTAGAGGGAGCGGGAGAGAGAGGTAGAGAGGAATAAGTGAGAGAGGGAGATAAGTAGAGAGGGAAGGAGATAGTGAGAGAGAAATAGGTGGGATGGAGGGATGGATAGGTAGAGAGGGAAGGAGAGAGAAAGAGAGAGAGAGAAGGGGGGAGGGAGGGAGAGGTAGAGAGGGATAGGTGAGATAGAGAAAGAGAGAGAGGAGGGTAAAGAAGTAGAGAGGGAAGGATAGAGAAGGAGAGAGAGGAGGGAAAAGAAGTAGAGAGGGAAGGATAGAGAAAGAGAGAGAGGGGAAGGTAAAGGGACGGAGGGAGGTAGAGAGGGATAAGTGAGATAGAGATAGGGAGGGAGGGAGATGTAGGATAGAAAGAAGTAGATAAGGAAAGAGAGAGCCAGAGAGAGTGAGAGAGAGAGAGGGAGGGAGTGAGAGATAGAGAGGGATAGGGAAGATATAGACAATTAGAGGGGGAAGGAGAGAGAGGTAGATAGGAATAAGTGAGATAGGGAGAGAAGTAGAGAGGGAAGGAGAGAGTGAGAGAGAAATAGGTGGGATGTAGGGAGGGATAGGTAGAGAGGGATATGTGATATAGAGAGAAAAAAAGAGGGAAGGAGAGAGCAAGAAGGAGAGAGAAAGGGGGAGAGAGGGACAAAGAGGTAGAGAGGGATAGGTGAGATAGATCACTACTTTCTTCTATTTTTCACGGTCCTAAATAATGTGGGCTCAGCCTATCAGCGTAAGTATTGCACCTCAGTGGGGTGCAAGTGCTAGTATTTAGCCGATAGTTAGCTGATAGGCTATTATATGTGGGGGAACCCCACCGGGATTTCCAGCAGTCTGACACCAGAAACCCTGTTGGGAACCCCTATTTGCTCGTTTTGTGACAAATTCAAAATAGTTTTGTCGGCCCTATGTATGGAAAGCATACGGAAAGCGACAACGACACCGACACTAACACTGACATTTTAGCATTGATGTTTGAAAGTGACGTTACACCTGTTAAATTCTCAAAAAGAATCCTTGCTCAATTTTGTGGAAAAATGTCTATTCGTAGTTTGGTCGCTTTCGCATTAGTAACCTAAATTTCAATGAAATTTCAGAGCTTGATTTGTTTGACCAAAATCTCAGGATGCCTATATATTTGAGCTAAAGAAAGTATTTCTATAAACATTTTCGTTTGTAATGGCGGGCTCTCGTAGTGTATTAGCTCTGATAAGCATTTGCATTCTTCTATGTCTTTCTGGTTTGGGGGATTGCAGAGTCCCCTTCCAAAGGGAAGAAGTGGTTGGAGAGAAAGAGCAAAGCACCCATCTTCTTTTGTCAAGTGAGAACGACGATTTCAATGAAATATCCATAGAAACTCTACCTCTGGAAAGACTCCATCTAAGGGGAAACTATGTGATTTTCCAAGGAGAAAGAAGCAGAGGATTCAGGTTTGGGCATCTTGGTGGTTGTCATCACGAAAAATTCAGCCGCAGGAGACAAAGAAAGAGTGAACATATGCCTTTTCCCCTAGAATTCCTAGGTATGCAGGCTGAACACAAGGATTTCCATCTGAGAATGGATCAACCTCTACCAGAAAAGAGTGATTTTGGCCCTCACTTTTCAAAGGGAGAATGGAGGCGACAGAGGCATGGGCACCCAGAAGAAAAAAAAAGAGAGAGAAAATGAACATATGCCTTTTCCTGCAAGAGTACATTGGCCAAAATTTATTTTCCATCTCTTCCCTAGGCATGCTGATCGCATAGAATTGCCTCTGCCATGAGAGACTAAATCTGTCCATGGCTTTCCCAATGGAGAAGGGAGGCAACACAGAAATGAAATAGCGGAGAGAAGGAGAGACAATGAGCATATGACTTTTCTAGCAAGAGGTTGTGGCCGGAATTCATTATCCATTTCTTCAGGCTCTGGGAAATTGCGTGTGAAAAGTGGTGGATGTGAGGGAAGCCATTTGTACGGTTGCAGAGACTTTTTTTTTCTTTTTTTTTAAATTTAAATTTCTTTCTTTCACTATGTGTAGCCTGATATAGTGGAAGAAATGGCATGAATTGAAGGCGCAGGTGGAAGGGTTATTATTGGAATTGTGTTCTATGCGTACTTCATGTCTTTAGTTATAGGTAGGAAAAAAAAATCTTAAATTGCTCATTTCAAAAATTCTAAGTAAAACATTTTATATACATATGTTTAATTAGAAAAAATATAAATTTAATTTAAAATGGATTTAAAAAAAATAAAAAAAATTACAAATAAATGTAATTGTTATAGTAATAATTAATAATTTAGGTTAAATAATTGTGAAAAGTCAGTTAGAAAAAAATATTTTTATTTTTAAAAAATAAATATAATCTCTTTAAATAGTTTTGAATGGATTATTATTTGTATATGATTTTTTTTTGAATAATTAAAATTCATTTTATAATATTATTTAATGTTTTGATAATAGTAATAACAATATTTTAAATTTAATTAAAATTTAAAAATTAAATTAAAATTTAAGATAAATAATTAAATTATAAATATAACTATTTTTAATATATAATTAAAATATCTGTATAGTTTTTTTAATATTTGTACAACTATTTAAATTAAAAAAATACTTTTATTCATATTGATAATAAATTAAAGCTAATAAAGAAAATAAACAAAGTTTTAAATTAATACAAATAAAAATGATATTTTTCAAATATTAAAAAAAAAGAAGATAAATTTATCTTGTTAAATATTTTAATTTTTTTATATTATATATTAAACATACATATAAGTTTGTATTGTGGTAATCCTTGAGGGTAAAGAAGGAGAAAGGGAAGGATAGATAAATGGAGAGAAGAGGGAAAATAAGTAGAGAGGGAAGGATAGAGAAAGAGAGAGAGAGGAGGGTAAAGGGATGGAGGGAGGTAGAGAGGGATAAGTGAGATAGAGATAGGGATGGAGAGAGAGGTGGGATAGAAAGAAGTAGAGAAGGAAAGAGAGCCAAAGAGAGAGGGAGAGAGGGAGAGGTAGAGAGGGATAGGGGAGATATAGAGAATTAGAGGGGGAAGGAGAGAGGGGTAGAGAGGAATAAGTGAGAGAGGGAGAGAAGTAGAGAGGGAAGGAGAGAGTGAGGGAGAAATAGGTGGGATGCAAGGATAGGTAGAGAGGGATATGTCAATTG
Source organism: Sequoia sempervirens (assembly GCA_007258455.2). Taxonomy (NCBI): domain Eukaryota; kingdom Viridiplantae; phylum Streptophyta; class Pinopsida; order Cupressales; family Cupressaceae; genus Sequoia; species Sequoia sempervirens. Next base: position 234,661 of record VDFB02349075.1, read on the forward strand.
TAAATAATGTGGGCTCAACCTATCGGTGTAAGTATTGCACCTCATTGGGGTGCAAGTGTTAGTTATAAACAAGTGGAGAGATATCTTGGTATATATAGAAAATGAATTTGCATGTGGGTTACCTATATTTAAAAAATATATGTAATGTACGCTGAGAGGTATCTTTTGGAGGCACCTATAAAATAAATAAAATAAAATAATCACAAATAATAATAACATAGATTTATCCAGGAAACTCCAATGCAAAAAAAACTTGCAAATGTTGGATCTTCTATTTAACCTAACAACAAACTTTTCTTTTGAAATACAATATAAGTTTGCTACAACAATCTTACATATATATAGAGCCCAACTACTTTACTTAGCTTGCAAGAAAATAATCTTTCCTTGCTTTCTTTGACTTTAATTACACATAAAATCACTCTTGGATTTATCCTATCCTCACAAACTTAGAAATATTCTATTAAAGAATTAAAAGAATTGATGTTGTTGAAAATCCAAGTCGAGTTTCTTTTTCTCCACATCCCACCTTTCAAGCTAGAAAATCAACACTTTTTCTCCGCATCCCACCTTTAGATCTAGAAAATCAATGTAGATTTTTTTTGTTATGTTAAATTATTCTAAAATTTAAAAGTACTTACTTTTAAAATTTTTTGAAACTTCTTTTTAAAGTCAAAGATTTATACTCGCAGCTGGAAGTCAAAATAAACATAGCTTCAAAAAATGTACACGCATCTCGTGCTTTCATTGTAGAAGCCGACTTAATTAGTTCCAACAGAGTAGGAGATATCTTAGTATATATAGAAAATGAATTTGCATGTCGGTTATATGTCTTTTATATGCATGTCGATTACATTACTTTTATTTTTTTAATAATATTTATAACTGTAGAACGTCAAAATAAACATAGCTTCAAAAAGTGTACACATGTTGTGCTTTCATTGTGATTTATTCAATCCTTTGAGTTTGAACTAATAGGTATGTAGATTAGTTGTATATCTTTACTAATGTTTTCTTGGCTATATAAAATTTGTTGTTTGATTTTTAAGCTGGCATTAGTGAAATACCATTCTTTTTTTTTCATTGTTATCTAGAATCCTTTAGATTTTTCTATTTTAGAATCTTACATATATCATTTCTCTAAAATAAATTGTGTATAAATTAGTAATTATGGACTTTCGACTTTGTATACATGATAATTTGATGTATTTGTATATAT
>VDFB02349075.1:244489-326539 GCA_007258455.2 Sequoia sempervirens
GAAGACTGGTGGGGGTTGCGCCATTTTGTAAGGGTTGCTTGAATTTACTGTGGGTAAAATAAATTTTTAAATCTGCACTAAGACTAATAGAGAGGAACCGTGCAGGAAGATTATTAAGGGGTTAAAGAGAAGGAAAGAGTTATAAATTGAATTAGTTAAAAGAACAGAAAGAAGAGCGACGCAGCAACATAGTGTAAAAGACAGCATAATTTAAAAGACTCAGAGAGGCGCGATGGATAGAGGAGTGAACCATTAAAAGAAATTAATTAATTTTAGGGTCAGAAATATAAAAACTTACCGCAACCCTGGCTTTGGCTTTTAACAGGTACCACGTCTACAGTCGCAGGTAAATCATCCTCATAAGCTCCGCAACAATGGCTGTTGAATTCTTCAGAGGTGAAATCTGCGAATTGGTTGATGCCCAGCTTATAACTAGAATGTTTTCGGTTGTGCTCACAAATGTAACGCAAATTCTCCTTGAAAACCTCCAGTCTGAATTTTTTCTCATGTTCGTCTTTGTAAGTCTTCCCATGATCGCTCATCCACTGTTCGAATCTGCGCATTGTCTTTTCTTCAGATTTCTTCATTACAAATTTGCAATTCTAACCTCAAACTATGTTCACAACCTTGCAACCGGTTTTTAAATGGAGAAACCCTAAGCATACAAAAGCTTCTCTTGGAAACTTACTAGTATATATATTTTATTTATTAATAATATTTAGCCGATAGGCTATTATATGTGGGGGAACCCACCGGGATTTCCAGCAGTCTGACGCCGGAAACCCTGTTGGGAACCCCTATTTGCTCGTCTTGTGACAAATTCAAAACAGTTTTGTCGGCCCTATGTATGGAAAGCATACGGAAAGCGACACCGACACCGACACCGACACCGACACCGACATTTTAGCATTGATGTTTGAAAGCGACATTACGCCTATTAAATTCTCAGAACGAATCCTCGCTCAATTTCGTGGAAAAATGTCTATTCGTAGTTTGGCCGCTTTCGCATTAGTAACCTAAATTTCAATGAAGTTTCAGAGCTCGATTTGTTTGACCAAAATCTCAGGATGTCTATATATTTGAGCTGAAGAAAGTATTTCTACAAACATTTTCGTTTGTAATGGCGGGCTCTCGTAGTGTATTAGCTTTGATAAGCATTTGCATTCTTCTGTGTCTTTCTAGTTTGGGGGATTGCAGAGTTCCCTTCCAAAGGGAAGAAGTGGTTGGAGAGAAAGAGCAAAGCGCCCTTCTTCTTTTGTCAAGTGAGAATGACGATTTCAATGAAATATCCACAGAAACTCTACCTCTGGAAAGACTCCATCTAAGGGGAAACTATGTGATTTTCCAAGGAGAAAGAAGCAGAGGATTCAAGTTTGGGCATCCTGGTGGTTGTCATCACGGAAAATTCAGCCGCAGGGGACAAAGAAAGAGTGAACATATGCCTTTTCCCCTAGAATTCTTAGGTATGCAGGCTGAACACAAGGATTTCCATCTGAGAATGGATCAGCCTCTACCAGAAAAGAGTGATTATGGCCCTCACTTTTCAAAGGGAGAATGGAGGCGACAGAGGCATGGGCACCCAAAAGAAAAAAAGAGAGAGAGAAAATGAACATATGCCTTTTCCTGCAAGAGTACATTGGCCAAAATTTATTTTCCATCTCTTCCCTGGGCATGCTGATCGCATAGAATTGCCTCTGCCATGAGAGACTAAATCTGTCCATGGCTTTCCCAACGGAGAAGGGAGGCAACACAGAGATGAAATAGCGGAGAGAAGGAGAGACAATGAGCATATGACTTTTCCAGCAAGAGGTTATGGCCGGAATTCATTTTCCATTTTTTCGGGCTCTGGGAAATTGCGTGTGAAAAGTGGCGGATGTGAGGAAAGCCATTTGTACGGTTGCAGAGACCTTTTTTTTCTTTTATTTTATTTAAATTTCTTTCTTTCACTATGTGCAGCCTGATGTAGTGGAAGAAATGGCACGAATTGAAGGCGCAGGTGGAAGGGTTATTATTGGAATTGTGTTCTATGCGTACTTCATGTCTTCAATGATAGGTAGGAAAAAAAAAATCTTAAATTGCTCATTTCAAAATTTCTAAGTAAAACATTTTATATACAGATGTTTAATTAGAATAATATAAATTTAATTTAAAATGGATTTTAAAAAAAATTTTACAAATAAATGTAATTGTTATAGTAATAATTAATAATTTAGGTTAAATAATTGTGAAAAGTCAGTTAGAAAAAATTACTTTTATTTTTAAAAAATAAGTATAATCTCTTTAAATAGTTTTGAATGGATTATTATTTGTATATGATTTTTTTTTGAATAATTAAAATTCATTTTATAATATTATTTAATGTTTTGATAATAGTAATAACAATATTTTAAATTTAATTAAAATTTAAAAATTAAATTAAAATTTAAGATAAATAATTAAATTATAAATATAACTATTTTTAATATATAATTAAAATATCTGTATAGTTTTTTTAATATTTGTACAACTATTTAAATTAAAAAAATACTTTTATTCATATTGATAATAAATTAAAGCTAATAAAGAAAATAAACAAAGTTTTAAATTAATACAAATAAAAATGATATTTTTCAAATATTAAAAAAAAAGAAGATAAATTTATCTTGTTAAATATTTTAATTTTTTTATATTATATATTAAACATACATATAAGTTTGTATTGTGGTAATCCTTGAGGGTAAAGAAGGAGAAAGGGAAGGATAGATAAATGGAGAGAAGAGGGAAAATAAGTAGAGAGGGAAGGATAGAGAAAGAGAGAGAGAGGAGGGTAAAGGGATGGAGGGAGGTAGAGAGGGATAAGTGAGATAGAGATAGGGATGGAGAGAGAGGTGGGATAGAAAGAAGTAGAGAAGGAAAGAGAGCCAAAGAGAGAGGGAGAGAGGGAGAGGTAGAGAGGGATAGGGGAGATATAGAGAATTAGAGGGGGAAGGAGAGAGGGGTAGAGAGGAATAAGTGAGAGAGGGAGAGAAGTAGAGAGGGAAGGAGAGAGTGAGGGAGAAATAGGTGGGATGCAAGGATAGGTAGAGAGGGATATGTCAATTGTAAATAATGTGGGCTCAACCTATCGGTGTAAGTATTGCACCTCATTGGGGTGCAAGTGTTAGTTATAAACAAGTGGAGAGATATCTTGGTATATATAGAAAATGAATTTGCATGTGGGTTACCTATATTTAAAAAATATATGTAATGTACGCTGAGAGGTATCTTTTGGAGGCACCTATAAAATAAATAAAATAAAATAATCACAAATAATAATAACATAGATTTATCCAGGAAACTCCAATGCAAAAAAAACTTGCAAATGTTGGATCTTCTATTTAACCTAACAACAAACTTTTCTTTTGAAATACAATATAAGTTTGCTACAACAATCTTACATATATATAGAGCCCAACTACTTTACTTAGCTTGCAAGAAAATAATCTTTCCTTGCTTTCTTTGACTTTAATTACACATAAAATCACTCTTGGATTTATCCTATCCTCACAAACTTAGAAATATTCTATTAAAGAATTAAAAGAATTGATGTTGTTGAAAATCCAAGTCGAGTTTCTTTTTCTCCACATCCCACCTTTCAAGCTAGAAAATCAACACTTTTTCTCCGCATCCCACCTTTAGATCTAGAAAATCAATGTAGATTTTTTTTGTTATGTTAAATTATTCTAAAATTTAAAAGTACTTACTTTTAAAATTTTTTGAAACTTCTTTTTAAAGTCAAAGATTTATACTCGCAGCTGGAAGTCAAAATAAACATAGCTTCAAAAAATGTACACGCATCTCGTGCTTTCATTGTAGAAGCCGACTTAATTAGTTCCAACAGAGTAGGAGATATCTTAGTATATATAGAAAATGAATTTGCATGTCGGTTATATGTCTTTTATATGCATGTCGATTACATTACTTTTATTTTTTTAATAATATTTATAACTGTAGAACGTCAAAATAAACATAGCTTCAAAAAGTGTACACATGTTGTGCTTTCATTGTGATTTATTCAATCCTTTGAGTTTGAACTAATAGGTATGTAGATTAGTTGTATATCTTTACTAATGTTTTCTTGGCTATATAAAATTTGTTGTTTGATTTTTAAGCTGGCATTAGTGAAATACCATTCTTTTTTTTTCATTGTTATCTAGAATCCTTTAGATTTTTCTATTTTAGAATCTTACATATATCATTTCTCTAAAATAAATTGTGTATAAATTAGTAATTATGGACTTTCGACTTTGTATACATGATAATTTGATGTATTTGTATATATGATAATTTTGTTAATGACATTACACATGAAAATTTCAAAAGAACAATTGCATACACTATTTTAATAAATATTTACAATTTAAAAAAAATAAAATAAAATAAAAGTGATTTTAATTAGGATACATATTTATATAACATATGTGTAGAGACATATTTTGTGATAACTAGGAGAGACAAAGATGTATGACAAGCACAATAAGAGATAGAATGCATAAACTCAATCTATATTGAAAGATAGTCAAGGGTCTCCTTATAAAGGAGAAATATCCAACCATGAGAAAAATATATCTAAATATTAGTAGGGAAAAATATCAGGAAATATTTAACATGCACAATAAATGCCATGAGATATTTAATTTGCACAATAAATGCCATGCCTAAGTAGGCTTAGGTCAACCAATGGATAGGAAATATTAAATGTAAACACTAACACCCCCCTAAGCATAACTTAGGTGGGCATGGAAAAAATGGGTCCTGGCTATAAGCTTGGTGAGGTACCCATGTACAATGCAATCTCTCTTAAAAAAAGAGTAAGATAGAAAACCTAGTGGGAAAAAAGTATCCTCTAAAAGAAAGAGAGAAGTGGAGAAGACTAGAAAGCCCCCCAAGGATGATGATGATGCTGATATAGACCACATGCCAAGAAGAGCTCGTAGTTGAATGAACTTGCTCTCAGTGAAGGGTTTCGTGAAGATGTCAACAACCTGCTTTGAAGACTGGAAAAAGACTAATTCGATGATTTTTCCATGAATCAACTCTCAAATGTAATGCATATGAATCTCTATGTGTTTAGTTCATTGATGCTAAACCAGATTCCTGCATATCTGAATAGTACTTTGGTTGTCACAATAGATGACTATAGGCTACTTGAAAGGAGTGCCAAATTCAAAAAGAATGCCTTGAAGCCATATATCCTTTGTAGCTGAGTTAATAGCCCCCTGAACTCTGCCTCTATGGATGATAGAGCAATAAAATTTTGCTTCTTGCTCGACCAATCGATAGGACTAGAACCAAGTGAAAAGTTGTAACTTGAAGTGGACTTACGATGCTTAGTGTCACCAACCCAATCTGAATCTGTTTAACCAACCAAGTCAAGTGATGAACCAACTTTATAGTGAATCCCAAACCCAAGAGTACCATGAAGATAGTTAAGGATCCTCTTAGCTACTTACCAATGCAACTCATGAGGTTCCTGCATGAATCTTGAAACCATGCCTACTGCATAGGCAATGTCTGGCCTAGTATGAGTCAAGTATATAAGACTACCAACAAGTTGTCGATACAATGTAGCATCGACCAATGGTGGAGAACATGAAGTCTCAAGCTTGAATCCAAAAATAAATGGAGTCAGAGATGGTTTACAAGTAGTCATATGAAACTGTGCAAGTAGATCAAGAGTATACTTGGGTTGTGCAAGAGTAATCGCTGAAGATGACTGTGAAATCTTGATTGCAAGGAAGTAGTGTAATAAACCCAAGTCTATCATGTCAAATCTATCCTAAAGTGATGTCTTCACTGCTACAATGGTAGATGAAGTACTCCCAGTAATTAAAAGATCATCAACATATAGAACCAGTATTAAAAGTGAATCATCTTGCCATAGTAGATATACATTAGGATCATAATGACTTCTAGAAAAACCTAGAGATAGGAGGTAGGAGTCCATATTCACGTACCAATCTCTAGGAGCTTGTTTAAGGCCATAAAAAGATTTCCTAAGTTTGCAAACTAAGGATGAATCCTGAACAAACCCTAGTGGTTGTTCCATGTAGATTTCCTCCTTAAGGTCTTCGTGAAGAAAAGCACTCTTCACATCTATTTGATGTACATTCCATCTATGTGATGTGGCTATAGCAATTGTGAGTTTGATGGAATTCATTTTAGCAATTGGTGCAAAGGTTTTTGTATAGTCAATTCCTACAACTTCTGTAAAACCTTTGGCTATGAATCATGCTTTGTACTTATCAACTAACCCATTTGCAAAAAAATTAGTTTGATATATCCACCTACATCGAGCTAACTTCCTTCCCTTAGGAAGTGAAGCCAAATCCCAAGTGTGATTTCTAATCAAAGAATCATATTCCTCATCCATAGCAATATCCCACTCTAGTATGCCTGATGCCTCTCTGAATGTTTGTGGACTAAAACTAAAGCAAAGAAGGCATGTGCCCCCCCTGAAAATCTACTTGAATCAGTCTATCATCTATTGAATCTTGTACCCCTATATCTGTCCTATGTATAGTGTAATACGTGGGTGAGTTTGGTGCAAATATATCAACTTCTAATGCAATCCTTGAACTAGATGAAGATGAAACCTCATCATTGTGAGAACTAGAAGAAAAAGACTTTACACTAGGAATTTGTTGAGAATAATCTGAATCATCAGTATTGTAATGAAGATCTGAAGAGTCCACAATATGTTAAGAAGTGTCAAGTATAGTTTTAGGAGATGTTTCTTGAAACTTAACACTTCTCTCAATAAAAAAATCATGTGTGGTAGGGTGGAGTAGGCGATAGCCTTTTACACCAATTGGATATCCCACAAATATGCAAGGTTTGGATTGATGATCCATAGCCTTGCATTGCTCTTTTGGAATGTGTGCCATGGCATGCGAGCCGAAAAATCTGAAATGATCAACTAAAAGTTTCCATCCTTTCCAAGCTTCAAAGGGAGTGATACCCTTTAAGGCTTTATGTGGAACTCTATTATGTATGTAACATGCACAGTTGATTGCTTCTACCCAATATGATGGTGTGAGGCCCTTAGAGTGAACCATACAATTAGCCTTCTCTTTTAAAGATCTATTTTTACATTTTGCAACACCATTTTTTTGTGGGGTATAATGAATTGTACACTGCAGATCTATCCCCTCTGATATACAAAATTGCTCAAAACTATTGTTGACATATTATCTCCCATTATCTATTCAAAGAACCTTGATGACTTTTCCTGATTATTTTTCAACAAGAGCTTTGAAATCTTGAAAAGACTCAAACACTTCTATTTTTTGTCTAAGAAAGTAGACCCATGTAAAACGTGAGAAATCATCAATGAAGGTGAGAACATATCTAGCCTTTGTAAAAGATGGATGGGGAAAATTCCCTAAAACATCACGATGAACAAGTTCTAAAACTTGTGTTGCCCTCCTTGATTTACCTTTGTCAAATTTTTCTTCTGGATGCTTTCCAAGTGCATAACCCTCACAAAGCCCTTTAGAAAATTTAACCTTAGGTAATCTCTTAACCATATTCTATTGACATAGTTGTTCAAGATAGCGGTAGTTAAGATGGCCAAACCACTCATGCCATAGTTTACTAACTTCATCTGAATGAGTTAGTAGTGATTTTGGAGAAATTTCTGTGGAAAAATTGGAGAAGGCATATAATCTGGATTGGTGATTTGCTCTCCTATTGCTACCAAATTGTTGCTTTGTAATTATCTTATCTCAACTGAATTTGGAGAGAATTGTACTCTCATGCCCTTTCCTAAATGAGTTATTTGATACACTAAAAGGAGATTAGTTGAGAGTGAAGGTACACTTAGAACATTGGAAAATGTTCCCCTTTCAACTTCAACAGACCCTCTCCCTTTTACCAATGCTAGAGTATCATCACCTAAGGTGATTATGGACATACTTGATGGTTCTAAGGATGAAAAGACAACCTGTGAAGAACCCATATGGTGTGAAGCACTAGAGTCTATAATCCATGATGGAGATAAAGATGCTTTAGCAACTAAGGCTTTTCCCTTTGATTTCTCTTTTTCCTTAGTATTATCTTGATTTGATGAAGATGCCTTGATAGAATTAGGTAGCCCTATATTATTCTTTTTGAGAATTTGTTGTAGAACTTTAATATTTTTCTTCATGCAGTGATGTTCATCATGTCCAATATTTTTACAAAAGGTCCATGCAACTCTCTTTTTACCTTGAGAGTCCTTTTTGGAGTGTCAATTTTTCTTTCTTTCTTAATTTCCTTGTTCTTTTTAGTTTTCTTCTTCTCCCCTTTTGAAGCTTGATGTTTTTCATTTTTTACAAGTAGGGCTTGAGGTTTTGTAGACTTCAAAGTACCCATTTGAATTAACTTTTCTTGCTCCCTTGTGAGGTCAACAATGAAGTTATCAAGCGTGGGCATTGACAATGAGGCTCCAAGAGCCCTTTTAGTAGAGTAGAAAGTTGATACAAACATAGAAAATTCTGAACCTAGCTTGGAAAGTACATAAAGGATTAATTGATCCTCTTTCTTGTCAATTCCACAATCTTTAAGTGCAACTTCAAGGATTTAAACTTTGTAAAAAAGTCTTGTAAAGTTGAGAAATTCCTAGGACTAAGACCTAAGAGTTGATTTTCCAACTCATGGCTTCTAAGTTCATCTATTTAATCAAAAAGTTTGTCAAGACCTTCCCAAACTTGGTTGGGTGTTTCCAAGTTCTCAACATGGAACAACAGATCAAGAGATAAATTTAAGCATAGAAATCCAAATGCTTGATCACACTTATTAAAAAACTTTTTCTTTTTCTTTAGCTACATTAGGTTCTTTCTCTATTCCCATAGTTACCCTATATAGCCCTTTATTCTTAAGCACAAGTTCTAATTAATTTCACCTTCCAATCATGATAACTGAAATGTCTTAAGGGTAGTATAACAACATTAGATTCCATACTGCTTTGACTAAGATAGTTGTTTTGTAGAAATGCATAAAAGAAGAAAATAGAAATGTGTGCAAAAGTGAAAAAAATACAACAAAACAAGCACTTCTCGAGGAAGTGTGAAAATGAACCACACAATGCCCCCCTTGATTATTTGTTTCCCCACAAATTTGGCATTTTATAGAAGAAGTGCTTATAACTGACCCATAAAAAAGACACAAACAAGCACTTTATAGAAGGAGTGCAATTTTGTGCTCCATGGGCTTGTGGTGAAAAATATATATATACTTTTGCAAAAAACTGAATACGAGCTATGATGCAAAAGTGATAACACTATTTTGTGATTTTCATCATTTATAAGTGGATTGCTCCTTTTTGCAAAATACAATTTCTAATTTGTTAGAAAATATTGCAATCACCAAAAAATTTCAAAATGAGGGAGAAAAATAATAATGAAAAATTTGATTGCTAGCACAATTTAATAATAAAGAGTATGCCCTCCTTTTCACAAATTGATGTCCATTACCCTTCGCCTCTCTGCCTCTTCTTTCTCTTTGTTACTTTTTAGATTCAAAATCTAAGCAAATTTATATCATAGGCCTATTATAGAAAATAATAGATAAGAAAGCTTAAAGAATCAAATGGCTAGTAGATATAAAGGCTGAAAGAATAACCAACATGAAAAAAAATGAATCAATGATTGTAACACCTAGGGAATATGGACCAATAGTAGCTATAGGGAAATATATGGCTAGTAGCACCCAAAATATGCCTTGGTAATGAGGCGCAGATGGAGAGATGGGGTCAGGAGGGCATGCAAGAGTCAAACGTCCCACAGTCAACTTAAGACAAAACTCGCACCAAGGAGACTGAACTCGGCCTTGCAAAACAAGAAAGCATTGTGTTCAAAGAATGAACTCATTACCAATAGGGGTTTGAGTCACTCCCAACGTGTGAGATGCGGGTCATCCCATAATAATGGGTTACACTTTTTTTGCCAAAATTGAAATTCAAATCAACATTTTCAGAGAAAACTTCACTTTTTGACACTTATAGTAGGTAAACTATTACCTGGAATTTGAAAATGATGTAAACTAGTGATTTGTAAGATTTTGTCTGTAGCTTTTAAAAGTTTTTTTTTTTTAAAATTGAAATTAAATTGTAATATTTTTGCATCTCCTTTGATAACAGTTTTTAATAGTAAACAACATTTTTAAAAAGTGGTGTGTACTTCGGCTTGCATAACTTTTTTTCTACAAAGGATAAAATTTTGATTCTTTTGAATTTAGGTTGTTAACACAAGTATCTAGTGCATTCATTTTATTTCATAGAATTTTGTTGAATATTTTTCTTTTAATTAAGTTTTGAAGTCAAAACATTCATAATTTAGACATAGGTGCACTTCAACTCACATAACTTTTTTGGAATGTATTGAAATTCAATTTTTCTTTTTTTGTTGGAACGAGGACATCAATACCTAATGTGTATATATTTTTCAATTTTTTTCCTCAAATTTACTATTTTTCCACAATTATTTTTCATCAAACTTGATGTTTGGTGAAAAACCTATGTACAGTAAAACTAGAAAAAAATAAAAAATAAAATAAAATATGTTAAATTTATAGTTGTTGGAAAGCACGTTTCGATGAATACAATCATCCAACTTGGCTTATCAAGTTGACTCCATTTGCATCTCCTTCCCAAGCTTCGATAGTAAAAAATTGCATTAAATTTGAAATGGTGGAGGGGAAGGTGAAAAAAGGGGGTTCATTAGAAGGGGGGTTCATTAGAACCCCCCATATATGGTGCAAGAGGGGGTTTATTAGAAAGGGGGGCGGTTATTTGAAGGGGGGGATCATTAGAAGGGGGTGGTTCATTCAAACCTCCTTCATTAGAAGGGGTAAACCATTCTAAATTTTTTGATGGGAATTTCTAGTTTTTCTTCATTCAAAAAATTGTAACCCACAATTGTGGGTTTACCCATGCCAGAAGGTGTGAGAATATTGTCAATATACTTTCCACCATAGATTCGGGCATCCGTTGTTGTGGTGCCTTCAATGTGGAGAGGCCTCTATGAGGCAAGCTGTGGCAGTAAGGAGGGAAAAAATCATCACAAAACTATAGACGCCTGGCCAATGACTACAAATGCATTTTTTTGAAGGAATTTGAAAGGGAGAAAGAGAAGAATCATTTGTGCAGGCCGACAGAGCCTCTGTGTGAGGTGTGGCCTATGTGAGATCTGGGTGTAAAACACCCTCAACACAATGAATATGTAGCAAAAAGCACCCTCAACTAGAGATGCCTCCAAATTCACATGAGCCAAGAAGTGTATAGGTCACCTCTCCTCCAAACCATAGCAAACCACAACACAATAAAACATAGGTCACCTCTCCTCAAAAGAGAATTCAACACCAAGATGCCTGCTAGTTGTGCATGATGAATCAAGGAAATAAGATGCCAACGTCTAGTCAAATCCACTGCACATTAAGCTCAACAAAACCAAGGAGATCATGCCTCTTCCTAGAGAATCTCATTGCTAGCAATGAGGATAAGATCTACAATCTGAAATTGGGCAATCTGTAGGAGAATGTCACTTTTATGGCCTGAGAACTCTTTGTTCAGCTTTGATACCATGTGATAACTAGGAGAGACAAAGATGTATGACAAGCACAATAAGAGATAGAATGCATAAACTCAATCTATATTTAAAGATATTCAAGGGTCTCCTTATAAAGGAAAAATATCCAACCATGAGCAAAATATTTCTAAATATTAGCAGGGAAAAATATCAGGAGATATTTAACCTACACAATAAATTCCATCAGATATTTAATCTGCACAATAAATACCATGCATAAGTAGGCTCAGGTCAACTAGTGGATAGGAAAAAATAAATATAAACATTGAAATATTTGTAGAGATATCTTGAAAGATATTTTTTAATAAGAATATTTTATGAAAAAAGTAAATATATTTTTTATATTATAATAATTAAAAATGATTGTTTATAATATTAAAATTCAAAACAATAAAATAAATAAATATTTATCACATTATTAATATATTTTTAATCTTGATTTTTTGTTATATATCTTTTATAAACTTAAATACACTTTTTGATTTTTTGATTTTCTATTTATTTTCAAAAGAATAAATATGAATTTCTATTTCTATATGAAATTGAGTATTAGTATTTATAGATAAAATATTCAAAAAAATAAAATAAAATAAAAACTTACTATGTTCTTGATAGTTTTTAGTTGTTATCCACATATTTTTCTATTATAATATTTTTAAAAACATACCATAGTAGTTAAATTAGAACATGTTTCTATTATAAATTAAAATTATATATTTTAAATAATGAAAAATGAGATTTTGTATTGATTAATCTAAGGATAATGATTAAGTGGAGAGGCTTCTACAATGAAAGCATTGGATGCATGCACATTTTTTTGAAGCTATGTTTATTTTGACAATATGGTTATATATTTTATAAAAGAAATAAAAGCAATAAAAGAAATGTAACCAACATGCAAATTCATTTTCACAAATAAAAGAAATCTAACTGACATGCAAATAATAGAAATGTAACCGACATGCAAATTTATTTTTTCAAATAAAAGAAATGTAGCCAACATGCAAATAATAAAAATGTAACTGATAGGAAAATTGATGTGACAAATTTATTAAAAAATAGGCACCTCAAGAAGGATATCTCTTGGATTTTTTTATAAATATTTTTTTATAATATTTGTAATGTACATATAAATTATAATTAAAATAAATTTAAAATGTAATATTTGAGATATAATTACTTACAAAAATAGATAATATTTTATATTTTTAGAATATTTTTTTATCAATTGAAAATAGTCATAAGGTGTTGAACCCTTGTATTAATAATCACTAAATATGAATGTTATAGAGAGTATCAAAACGAGGCTAGTTAATAGTCCTCAAAAAATCACATGATCAACTCCATTGAGATAAAATGGGAGTATTAAGAATAATCAAACCATTATTTGAAACCATACCTACAACTTATGCCTAGCTCCCCTAATCCAAAATTAGAGCATAAACCTATAAAAATTTTCTATCAACATGTATTACCCAAAAATGGACAATAAAAGATGGCTTATGGTGATGCCACCTATTCGTCTTACCAATTATTCCCATAACTAGTTGGTTTAAATGTCATTCTTCCCTCACATCATTGGCTCCCACCACCAGTTCTCTCACATCCACCAAGTCCACAACATCTCTAACCCCGCTCCAATTTGTTGTTCTTTCTTCACCAGCCTTTCCTCCTAGATATACTCCTACAATGACCCCAACCCTTCATTTGGTGCCAACCCTATAATTCTCTTAAGATGATACTCATCTACACCATGTTTCTAAATTTTGGTACCACTATAGGCTCCTTGATAAAGATGAGTGAGTATCACTTAAGCACCTTTCCTCACTCGTGGATGAGATAGTAATCCTTTGGTAATGGAATCCCCAACTTATTTTTTATATTATCCAAAATATCCTCCAAACCACCAAAGAAATTGTTCCATATAAGCTTTTTGCAAAGCACCTCCACCACTTCCTTTGAATGCCCTGCATTTAGCATTGATGCCAAAAACATGGATGCTATATCCAAATTCACCCTTTATTTGTGATTAACACCCAAAAATTATTTCCCTAATGCCATCTTTATTGTGTGCATAATCAACCCATGCCTTGTTTTAAACATAACTCCCAATATTTTCTATGTTTTTCCCCCTAAAAAGATATTTGTCTTCTTTGGCCATCCAACCTTATTTGCATGTCTATTTTATTTCTACCCAACTGTTTGCAACATGTAGTATGATCTACCACCAATGGGGATATATTTTACCTTGCATTCATCCCATGTTTTACCCTTGAAGCTTGGACTGGGATTTACAAAACATCATTACAACATTGCCTCCCATGAGTCTAAATATCTCCATATTATTACTCCTCATCCAAGTCAATAATGGTCTTAGATCATGTTCCACCCAGGATCATACTATTTGGAACTATATTGCTTCCCACGCTACCATGGCCTTTTTAGCTAACTCATTGGCCACATCATTCCCTCCTTATAGATCTGTGACAATCTAATCTCTTTCAATCCATTTAATATTTTCATTACAAGGACCAACCATTTTCTAAGTTTTCAATTCGGTGTCTAGCCTTGATAAATTGTATTTATCATTATGAGTGAGTTACTTTCTAAGTGGATTTTCTTAATTTCTTCCTTGCACATTGAAGTGCTATCAATGTGGACCCAAATTCAACCTCTTTATTGGTTCCTCTCTCTAGATAAAATGATTTCTCTATCAAATTTGATCCTCTATGATCTCTAATCATGCATCTTGCTCCACTCTCCCTTGGGTTACCTTTTTCCACACCATTGAATTTAACTTTTAACCATTTCTTTAGGAATTACCTTCTCCTAGACGATCGTCCTATTGTACTCCTTTCATAACTCTCAAACTATGATGGATGGTGTCACAATCCATATACTATGAATCAATGCCTTGGTTTGGATGTTATACCACATCAAAGAGATGATTTTGATGTCTTATGATAGTGGGATTTTCCATCCAAGCTTACACATCATCCTCTTCCAACAATATTCCAAATATTCATAGCCAAGAAATAAATGGGTTACATCTTGACCCTCATTCTCACATAGAACACAACATTTGGGACCTTGAATTCCCATTCTAGTTAGCCTATATTTTGTTAATATTTTGTTCTAGATAGCCATCCACACAAACATACCCACCTTTGGGAGACATAATTGATGCCAAAATAGGTGGTCTTGCTAATATGATTTTTTATTGCATTTTCCTTGAGCTTATAAGCCAATTTTACACTGTATTCCCCTAACTTTTCCCCATAGCACCTCACCTTGTCTTCTTCCTCCATTATGAAAATATTCCTTTCTTTCAAGATTTGATGCAACACCAACTTATGTGCCTCTAGGGATGCTATATCCTGTAATGATTTCCATTTCCACTATTCAAATCCATCTAGCCAATGTCACTCCACATAGTCCCTAACTTTTGTTCCCCACTCTTGACTCAATATTGTTCTCAGCTCATCTAATAATCTATGTCAAGCCAATGTTTCTTTTCCATCCCATGAGTCATTCCAAATTCAATCCTTGCATCCATCTTTAACATCCCACATCAAGTGCTTGATGATTATATCTCTAGAGTCTTGAATGAAGTTCCATATTGTTGATCATCTTGGTGGGTCTATTGTTGTTAAGATCCCAGTTGGGTCTTCTTAATCTAGATATTAACTTTGTAAAATTCTCACCCACTTCTAATTACATTTTATGTACATATTATACATTAACTTAGCTCCCATATCTAGGTTCATTACCAATATCTACTTGATACCAACCCCTCCTGTTCCTTTGGATTACAAATCTTGTCCCTGACTATTAATGGGAAATTTTGATCTTTCATGACCCCACTCTAGAAAAACCTATAGATGATATCATTTATTCCTTCATCTACTGTTTTTGGTAGTTTTAAACATGTTCTAGAGTATATTGGAATTTCCAATACAACTTCCTTTAGTATTATAATTCTTCTTATTGACTACAACGATTTCCCATTCCATGACTCCAACTTTTATCTTTATCTATTCACTAGTGATTCTCAAAGGCCTTTATTGTTATAACATGCAATTGGAAAAATCCCCATGAATTTCCTAGGAAGTGGTGCTTCTTTGTCCTAATATTTGCACCATATGTTTGAATGCTTGGGTGAATATTTGAAGAAAAGACTTCTATTTTTTTCCAATTCATACTTTGTCTTGACACTTTGTAGTAGTCATCAAGAAAACCACTCTAAGGTAGTATCGGTCAAGGATGTAGGGAAAATATTATACAAGAGCTTATCCTCAAGAATAAAGTCACTACATAAGGTAGTATAAGTGGAAACATGGTTAGAAGGATTTCATTTTCCCCCATATTTCTCAAATCTAGGCACCTCTATACACTATTGTAGGTGTGGTGCCAAGAGCATATCACATGAACTAGACTGACATGGTTTCCATGTACATCAGCCCTAGGATACCCTCATGGATTCGACTATCCTCTCAGGTGGTTATGGTAGTACAAAGATTTACAGTTTTGGAAGGCTAGATGCAACTCACTGGATAAGGAGGAGATTTTATGGAGACCATACTAGCTGATACCCCAGTGGCTAGATGAGACCTATCAGTTGAGGAGGCTATAGATGGACAAATTTTTGTTAGGTAGACATGATTATATACTACAACCATTCTACTATGATCATGTCATGCGACAATTTGGGAAATTTGATAGTAATGTCTAGAAAATGTAGAAGACAAGAGATTAGATTAGAAATTTTTGATAGGTTGATGGAAATTTGATAGTAACGTCTAGAAAATGCACAAGACAAGAGATTAGATTAAGAGCAAACAATGCAATGAAAATCTAAATGTAATCTAATGTTAAGCAACACAGAACAAAGAAAAGTCAAAATGTGAACAAACTAGAACAATCTCACCAAATTGCTACGTATTTCCATGATTCATCTCGATTGCCCTTCTCCATTTTGCTTGTATAGCCTATGATAGTGATTTAGCAGAACATCGAAGATTCAAGATACGTGCTCTCAAAAGTCATAAGATTTCATGAGTTTTCAAGAGAGGAATGAAGAATGACAGATCAATTTATATAAAATTGATTATTCGAATGACAAACCACGATCAAAAGATCAATGAACAGTTGAGATCGACTAATTAGACATGCATTCTGATAACTATCAGTAGTGACATGAGTGATACAAATTAGAAATAGAATTAAAGATTAAATAAATGATTTAATCTTCAATTTTGGTATTTGAAAATAGAAGAATTATCTTTACATGACAAAGATGAAGACTAATTAAAGCAACTCTTGTTCGAATGCACACACAAGGTTTAATTAATTAAATAGGAATATTTAATTAATCTACATGTACATGCAAATGAGTTATAATTGGACAATTGAATGATTTGGTGAAGAGATTACTCAAGAAAGCCACTCAGACATTAAATCAAGAGTTATCTGAGTGATTAAAATAGATGTCAAGTCGAGTAAAAGTGAATACTTAGATAACTCACACAATTATCTAAATATAGAGGAATGCATTAAAATATAATTCATGAATTAAATAATTCATTAATTCAAGATTTGATATTTGAAGAATAATTAAATAAATAAGATTTATTTAATTAAGTGATGAAGGGATTTAAATGAATAATTAAATAAATAAAGAATTTATTTAATTATAGTTGAAGTATGATAAAGAGTAAATTAAATAGGAATTTATTTAATTTGACAAGAAGGATAAGGTTAATTAGTAACACAATTAAATAAAAAGCGTTTATTTAATTAATCAGATAGAATAAAGAAAAGTGTGAATTAATTAAATAATTAATATTATTTAATTAATAGAAGAATTAGCAGAAGATGAATTAATTAAATAATTAAGATTATTTAATCAATAGAAGAATTAATGTTAAGATGAATTAATTAAATAATTAAGATTATTTAATCATGACCATGAAAGAAAAGGAATTATGAAGAATATTGAAGTTGGCTTAGACCAAATTCGGTGTCTACATTTGCCCCTCTTTGATACAATGTCATTTCGGCATTGTTTTAAAGAAAATTGATAACAAATATGCCCTAGTAATTCCCCAGTGGAAAATAGGTGAAGGTATGCCCCCTCAAGAGGATAGGCAGGTTCAAAGAACATGAGTGTGCTCTAGAAATTGATGAGAGAACTAGAAGATGAAAAAAAAAAAAGGATAGAGGAAAATAGATAATTGTGGTGAAGATGTAGAAAAGAAGAAATGTTAGTGAAAAAAGAAAGATGAATAATAAAAGACTATGATGTTAGTATTAGCAATCTTTGATGTTTCATCATATCACAAAAGGTATTGCACTTTATCATCATTGGGCAGGACTAATACAAATGGAGAAAAACAACATGATATGACATAGATCAAGGTGTAAGGTCATCCACTTGCTAATAATAGACAGTCATAGACAAAGAGTGTTGTTAACTCATACTAAGGGCACAAGTTGCCCTAGTCTTTTTGTCATGACAAACCATGGACAACAAGAAAAAGAAAAGATGGGTCATGAGACATCATCGCTCCTCTAAATCCTTCATGGGACATCCTTAAGGAAACTAGTAACATGACTCAAAATCATATGTAAAAGATAGTTGATAGATAGTAGTCAAAGAAAAAAAAATTATGATACCTCGTTGCTTCTCTAAATCCTTCATGGGGCATCTTTGAGAAATCTAGTAACATGACTCAAATCAGATTTAAAAGATAGTTGATAGACAATATTCAAAGAAAACATAATTCTGATACATCATTGCTTCTCTAAATCCTTCCTGCAAAATCCTTGAGAAAGCTAGTAACATAATTCTCATCATAAAGTCAAATAAAAAGATAAGATAAATAAGTCAGAAAGTCAAAAATCCAGTAAAATATTTGCCAAACTTGACCTTGTTTGT
The DNA here is from genome assembly GCA_007258455.2 of Sequoia sempervirens. NCBI lineage: Eukaryota > Viridiplantae > Streptophyta > Pinopsida > Cupressales > Cupressaceae > Sequoia > Sequoia sempervirens. The sequence goes on from VDFB02349075.1 coordinate 263,012, forward strand.
TTGATTTGTTTTGATTGATAAAAGAATTGATTGATAGAGCCTGATTTTAGGAGATACACATACCGAATAAGACTTTGAGTCTGGTTTCAATGTTATGACTATCTGTATAAGGCATGACAAAGCCTGGTTTTAGAAAGTAATGTATCATATAAGACATGGAGTCAGATGTCGTTGATGTGATAACCTATGCAAGGCTATGTTTGATTGTTTTGACAATGTCGATTATGCAGGAAGGACTCATCCTGTATAAGACATAGATTGTTTTGTTGATATCAGTATTCAGGAAAGACTCATCCTGAACAAGATGCAGGTTAATTGTCGTGATGATGTCATTTCCAGGAAGAACACATCCCGTAGCAGACATTAGTTGATCTATTTTAAATGTTTTGTTTGGCAAGTTGTTTGATTTGACATAGAGACATTACTGACATGTTCACTAGATTCATGGATGACTTGATGTGACGTGTGGACAATTGACTATGTGTGATGACAAACCCTAAAGGACTGACCTAGTGTGGCCTCAAGAGCTCATTGATGATGGCCTGTCCTACGTTATACATGCAGAGACCTCGTAGTTCGACTTGACTTTGATTGACAAGATTGACTACAAATAGAATACATATGTGAAAGTGAATGTGACGAACCCTAATGGACTGACCTAGTGCAGCCTTGGGGGATCATCGATTGATGGCCTTGCCTATGTTATACACGCAGAGACCTCGTAGTTTGACATGACCAATGACCTTGTCCTATAGAAATATGAATTGAAGCATGAGTTTATACAAACAAACCTAAATGGACTGACCTAATACCTCGGGGGCACATCGGCAGATGGCCTTGCCTATGTCCAGTCACAGAGGCAACGTAGTTTGACAAACGACAAAGACTAATAAGTGTGACTGACTCTGGCTCTGTTTTTTGGATTTTTGAAATGTTTTGATTTTTTTGTTTTGTTTTTTTTTAAAGTTTTTTGATTTTTTTGTGTTTTCTCAGGTCATTTTGTGATGTTTTGGATTTTTCTATAGTTTTACGTCTTCAACATAGCCAATGTAAGAACCAATATGATGCACGTCAAGTGTTTTCCCCTAGTTGAGTATAAGACCAATTGATAATGAATAGGGTAAAATGGGGAATATGAAATGCACTCGATGTCAATCGTTCCAATTTATGGGAAAGACTACCACTTATTATGAATGGTATATACAAGCGATGGACAAGAAAGATAAAGGATATGTATAGGGATAAGGACTATGTACAGGGATAGGGACTATGTACAGGGAAGTGGACTATGTATAGTAATACGATGCCTATAAGCAAGCAAGAAAACATGCACAACAATCTAGGGACAACCATGATCTTTCCCCTAGTCAAGTTGAAAACCAATTGACAGGTGATGAGGATGGTGACGATGTTGTTTGACATGGGAAGGAAACATCCTGAAAGAACATGAGGATGACGATAATGTGACTAAAGGATCAAAGTTTGCAGCAAGGATATAAATAAAGCCAAGGAATGTTTTGAATGATGCACTAGGATATATAGCAAGATTGTATGGATTGGGCTTGTTGCATTTGGAATGACTTTTCAAGATTGGATGGGATGATGGAAGATCCTTAGACCATTGACAAGGGAAAAACCAAGGCATGTGATAGGTATGAATAGATGATGGCTGGATTTGGTAAGAGATAAGTGACATGAGTATTTTTGGCTAGAAAAATTATCTTATGGTCTCCAAGGACTATGTCATATAAGGATAACTCATTTTCTTCAAGGTATGGGCTTGAAAAATGCTATGAAGTCTATGACATGATATTTCATGGATAGTGTATGACCAAAGGATAGACATGTCAAGAGTTTTTCCAAAGCACAATTTATTTTTCTACCCATCCTTATCAAGATCAAAGTAGCTGGGAAAATGGGCATGAGTGGTAGGGCTAAGATGGATAGATGGAAATGTCATACGAAGGGTATGGGAGATGAGACAACTTGCCCCCAAGTGTAATAGTCCACATAGATAGTTTATTACACATGACTCATGTTTGCCAAGTTTTCATCATGGTACTTATCCAAAGTGCCATAAGAATGGTCTTTACTATTGGATGAAATTTTTTTCTTGACTCTTTTTTTCTTTTTAGTGTCACCAAGATGCCTGCTTTCCAGGTTTTCATCAAAGTGACTTTTTGTTTTCTTATTTTTTTTTCTTTTTCTTTTTTTGGATGGCCTTGATGCTTTAGATAATCATTGATTGTGTTGAATCCATGTATGGTGCTAATGTAGAGACTGGTGCCATGATATGCCAATAATAACCTTGATGAAGTAGTTGCCTTGTCAGGATCATAGCCCTTACATACAATTAATTGATGTCATTGTGATCCTTGTTGATACTAGAGTTGGCCTTATCAAAATACACACATTGTGATAGAGTGCCATGGGAGTCCTTACAATAAAGAGTTTCTACCAAGATGCGACGGATTTGTGACGTAGGATTTTTAGACTTTAGGCAAGATGTAGGATTATGATGGATGATGGTAGACACATTTGGCAATTTAGATGTAGGAATTTTCATTTTCCAAACTTGGGGTGATGGATGATGGAGACTGGGTTTTAGATTGGGATAATTTTTGGAACCATGACTTTTATATGCCTTGTATGATGACTATTTTGAAGGAGGTGGACATTTATTATATGTGGGAGTTCTCTTTTCTTGTGGCTCCACATTTTGATTGACTTTTACTTTTGAACTATTTTCTTTGCTTGATCCATTTTTCTTTGGGATCCATTTTAACTTTATTTTTCCACTTAGATTTTTGATTGATTCAATGGCCTTTGATATTTGATTTTGAACTTTGACTTTGTAAGAATTTTGTTTTTCTTGGTTCCAAATGGAAGGTTTATTCATGTTGGAATGACAATTTATGGTATGGATGGAAGGAGTGTTGGAAACAACCTTATGGTAAGAACTACTCATGGCCTCCATTTTGATGTTTGTATCAAATAAAGTTTCCTCCAATATTGAGAAGATACCATTAACATTATTAGATTTGTTGACTGAAGAATAACGAAGACCTTGATGTCTAGGATTTTCCTGAAACTGTATTGGTTCTAGAATTCCTTGCTCGTGTATGCCTAGTCCTTTTCCTTGATATTGCATGCTTTGATATATTCTGTTTGCAATGGGGTATTTTTTGTTTTGAAAGTAAGATGCTAACCCATCACTGTGCATGTGGAAACTGTTACTTGGAATCTTCTCCTCTTCAAGAAATCCCGATTTGATAAAATTGGATGATCCTAGTTGATAAGATGTCGTATCATCATTGACATGTTGGATATTGTTGCTGTTATTTTGTGACATATCAAACTCAGATGATTCTACTTGTGCTTCCAAGTTGATGTTGAAACCGTCTTTATGGTCATTGTTATAAAGTCCAATGAACTCAGCTATAGCTTGATCATTTGCAAATATGTCTAGAGTAGGAGACTCTCGTTCTAGAGGAATATCATCTATGTGTCCAAAGGAGGCAAGTTTCTCATTTTGGGAAATGGATGTGTTTGGTACTTGGATAGGGTTATCTTCAAATTTTTGATCATGAATGGCATAAAGGTCAAGGAGTGGATCATTTTGGATTTCTTGCTCTATAGTAGTGTCTTGATCAAATATAGGTTTGTCTTGAATAATATGGTTGGGAATGGAATCTTGATCAAGGATAAGTGTATTTTGGATGTGATGATTATCTAGAAGGACTTCTTGGATGGACTTAAAGATAGGGTCATAGGATAAACTACTTTGATCTTGACATAAAGGTGAAGCCATGAAGTCATGCTTTGGACTTTCCATTTAAAATGTATCATTAAGTTTAGTAGATGGGATGTGACTTTGGAGACCATGAATAGATGTATTTTCATGACTAAATGTAGATTGAGATGGAGTGGCTTGGAAGGGATTAGTGGATGAAGGACTATGAGAGGATGTGGAGGCTTGGAAGGAATTAGTGAATGAAGGAATAGGGTAGGACATGGAGGCTTGGAAGGAATTAGTGGAAGGTTGGTTTCCCTTGTCAAGGTTAGGATAAGGGTGATAAGTGAACATTTGTTGTGGATTCATGGCATGGATTATTCTAAGGGATTCTTGATAATGAGGGTAGATGGATGGAGGACTAGGACTTATGGATTGTTGGTAGGAAGGGTATGTGGGTGGTTGACCATGGGTTGACGTTGATTGGAATTTGGATTGGATAAATTGTCTTTTGAAGTCTATGGCTTGTTGGAATTGACCATTACAGAGTAACTGGTATTCAACTTGACTAGCAAGCATATCAAGGTAAATTGTAGACATGGTGGTGAGTGTTGTGCATGTTTTGCACACATGCCCCGCCGTAGGTAGGGACCCCCCTTTTTTTTTGCTCCTAATAGGCTGCTTTACTCCTGTCTTATTTTGCGTGCCCCATTTCCAAGCCCAAATTGGTCATGTGCCATCAAACGATCAAATTCCCCTACCCAAATTCACCTACTTGGGGTATTCGAATCTGCGGAGAAATAAAGTCCCCCATCCCCTTTTTGGCTTTTGTCTTGCTTTGGCTATTTCAGAAACATCCGTGGACCCCTATCGGTCCAGTTTCCAAATTTTTGGCTTTGGGGACAACTTTTTGGTGGATTTGGGATGCGTTTGGGGTGTTTCAATGAACTGCCAAGGTTTCGTCAATGTTCCGTTCAGTTTCGATGGTTTCAAAACTTTCCCTCTAGAATTCCCTTCCTCCTTGGCTATTTGGAAACATCCGTGGACCCCCGTCGCTCTCGTTTCCTCATTTTGACTTTGGGGTCACCCTTTTTTGGATATGGGATGTGTTTGATGTGCATAAATGAACTGCCAAGGTTTCGTCATCGTTCCGTTAAGTTTCGATGGTTTCAGAACTTTGCCTCCAAAATTCCCTTCCTCCTTGGCTGTTTGGAAACATCCGTGGACCCCCATCACTCCCGTTTCCTCATTTTTGACTTTGAGGTCACCCTTTTTTGGATATGGGATGTGTTTGATGTGCGTAAATGAATTGCCAAGGTTTCGTCATCGTTCTGTTAAGTTTCGATGGTTTCGAAACTTTTCCTCTGGAATTCCCTTCCTCCTTGGCTGTTTGGAAACATCCGTGGACCCCCGTCGCTCCCGTTTCCTCATTTTTGACTTTAGGGTCACCCTTTTTTGGATCTGGGATGTGTTTGATGTGCATAAATGAACTGCCAAGGTTTCGCCATCGCTCGTTAAGTTTCGGCGGTTTCGTAACTTTGCCTCCCGAATTTCTTCCTCTCTGGCTATTTGGAAACATCCGTGACCCCCGCCGCTCCCGCTTCCTCATTTTGACTTTGGGGTCATGCTTTTTGATCCGGGATGTGTTTGATGCTTAAGTGAATTTTCCAAGGTTTCGGCCAGTTTGTTGCTTTTGGTGGTTTCCTCGAGCTTTGTCCACCTCTCCTCGCCGCCGCTTTGAACTTCCGACGCTACCTCCTTCCCAGCCTTTTTGAGCTCCTACTCCGTGGCCGCTTTCTCGTCTCTTCGCCGCTGGAACTTCCGGACAACTACCTCTTCCCAGCCTCCTCGAGTCCGCCCCTCGGGTCAAGCTTCGGCTCACTGGCCGCCATTTGAACTTCCAAGGGTCAGCCTTCCTAGCCTGTGAGTCTACCCTCCGGGTGGTCGCTTTCAGTTCCCGGCCACCGCTTTTGAACTTCCGTGGTCAGCCTCCTTCTTGACTCTAGAGCCCGCCCCTGGTCGCTGACCACCCTCCGCCGCCATTTTGGAACTTCCGACGGCCGGCCTTTTCCGGGCTCTCTCCTCGAGCCTCTGTGGCCATTTCCTCGGGTTCCACCCTCCATCACCGCTGCAACCTCCGGCGTTGCCTTTCCCCTGGCCTCCGGAGCCTGGCCCCTCTGTGGCCGTTTCCGGGGTTCCGCCTCTCCATCTCCGTTTTGGAACTTCCAACGGCTGCCTCCTTCCTGGTGTTTGGAACCCGGGCCCTCCGTGGCCGTTTCCGGGGCTCCATCCCTCCTTGGCTGTTTTGAACATCCAGGAGCTTGCCTCGTTCCCAGCTGTTTTGAACATCCGGGAGCCCACCTTCTTCTCGGTTGTTTTGGCTTCCATCCGCTGTCTGCCTTCTTGCTTTCTTCCACCATCTTTCCACCCTCTGGCGCTCACACCTTTGAAGCATGCATTAATGTTTATGGTCCAAATAAGCTCTAAATATGAATATCAAGATATTTTGATGATGCATGGATAGATCTAATAGGGAATTTGTAGGTTTGACTGACATTTTCCTTAACTCGTGTATAAATGGACTTATGACACTTCGTGTTTGCAGGAGTCAAGAAGCCTTCCGTAGGTCTATCGAAGAGGCCCATTGAGGGAGTTGTCCTACCTTTTTCCAGATGATGATGATTTCTAAGGAGCTTTCTTTTCAAATCAGGGGCCACCAATCCATTGATGCCAATCGTCGATGGACTTGTTTGATCAAAGGAAGAACACTGCAAGCACATTAGGCAAAAGACAACTTTCAGGCAGTTTTAGCTACAGTGAAAAGGGAAATCAGCTAAATGACAAAATTGCTATAGTAACTTGTACTAGATGAAAAAATAGGGAAAATACAAGGAATGTATTTTAAATTGCTAGATAATGAGGGGTAGGTGAAACCCTAATGTAATTGAATCTGATCCATTCGTTGTAATTGAATCCTAGCCATTCATTTGGGCTTTGGAAAACTATAAATAGGGGCTTGCCCCTCATTTGTAAGGGTTGGAGAGCTGTTGTAAAAAGCATTTGCAGCAATAGAAGACAACATTGCATGATTTTATGGATGTTTTCTTTGATTTTGCTTATCTTGCATGCATGGTTTTTCCTTCCATGTTAGTTTTAGTGTTAGTTTCTTGAATGGGAGTGGTGAAGGTGTTTGCTGTTTTAGTATTTGATGGATTTCCAGCTCATGCTTTTTGTGGTTCATTGATGATGAGTCACTTTGCAAAGCTAGTCTGAGCTCATTACTTCATTGCTGCAACTTAGTTCAATTACATGTGCATGATGTTCATGTGCAATTTGAAAATATGTAGTCCTTAGAATATTGCACTGGTTTTGTGCAACTGTAGGTTTCTCTTGGCCAAGCAAAACCCAGTTTAGGAAGCCTGTCTACTTTAGCAGCCACCATTGTTACTATTCATTCTTTGCTTGGGATTAGAATAGCTTTCTTAACCCTTCTCCTTTTGCTGTTTCTTTTAATCCTTGGTTAGAGTAAGACCCAAAGCATCACCATGAAGCTAAATCAGATGAACTTGATGAGTTTCAACTCGCTATTTCGAGTGGATAGCCACTATTCATTCACTTTCAGCATTTTGAAACTGCATTTGCAAACCCAACTTCCATGCTTTGTAACTCATCCGTAAGTCCGCCTTGTGATTCCAGCAAATCACATCAAACTACTGAGGTATCTAAGCACTGTCATGACCTGACATCCAAGAGACCTTGGGATAGTGTTCTACAATCTGATTGTGGAAGATTGTCTTTCAAGAGAGGTAGTGCACCTACGCACTGCCTGTGTTGAAAAGTGCATAAAAACACCATCAATAGTGAGGTTACGATAAAAGATGGATTATGACTAAGGTATGTGTTATGAGGTCTATGGTATGGCAATGCAAAGAGTGTGACTTAAGTCTAAGGTATGCAACCTAACCTATGTTTTCTGAGATTTTTTGAATGCAAAATAAGGGATTTTCTAAGATGACGCTAGTCTAGAATGACAATATCTAAAAATGCAAAGTCCAACTAAGCAAGGTTCTAAAATAATCAATTCTATAAACCTAAGACGGAGGGACCAACTACTTAAAGTCTAACCAAGGCATCAATTTAGTTAAGTCAAGGAACCAATGTAGGATGAGGATCAAAGACAAGTTGAGTTTCCTAACTAGACTAATAAGCTAGGAGGACTCTCTGGAGGATCAAGGATAAAATGATAAGACTAGGTTCAATGACAGATTTTGTTGACACTATGATTTTTCTAAAGTGTAGATGGTGGATCTATCCTAAATTTTTGTAAAAATGACTTTCCCAGAAGTGTACTCTAAAGGTAATGTACTCTAAGATGAGATTAGATTCCGAATTAGGACAACTATGATAATGAACAAATGAACTTAAAGGATGCAAAACTAAACAAATCATTTTAGGTTTATGTGCAAGGACTGTTTGTGGAAAGACAATTGAAATTGGTATAACCGTGTTGACTGGATGGTGAGTGTGAATTCTGGTTTTCTAATAATCTGGCAAATGCTTCGTGGGATTTCACAGATGCACTTCAGTTTGGTAGTTGTGGCTTTCTAATAAAGTTTAATTTCTAACTCTAACAGATGTGGTTAACCCTGTAACAGATGCAACTCATAATGATAGATGCAACTCTATGCTAAACAGATGCGACTCATAAATGATAGATGTGACTCTTAGCTAAACAAATATGACTCGTAATGAAAGATGTGACTGGGAGTTAAATAGATGCGATTGAAAGTTAAACAAATGTGACTCTAAAATCAATTGCAACTTTTTGGTGAATAGTTGTGACTCTGTAAATTTTCAGTGATTTGAGATTTAAAACTGACTCTGTTTTCTATGATCAATTTCTGGTAAACAAGAAAAATCATAAAACAAAGCATTTTTAGTTTGATTTTGGACTCAAAAGAGCGTTTAAGTTGACAACAAAAAAGTACATCCTAATAGGCCATAAAGGCCTAGGGTTTGTATACTTGGTATAGCCCACCAAAATACCCTGGATTGGTGATAAACACCTTTCCTTCGCAAGAGCGGATAGCTTAGAAATTTGGTGGCATTGGCTCCCCTCCATGGCTCATAAATGTCTTTCAAGCACACCAATTTTGAATTCTTTGGGCAATGACCTCCCAAGAATTGCTATCTCTACTCAAGGGGATTAGTAGTGAGTGTCTTCGGGCATGATATTGTACCCTGCACTATACCAAGCAATGGCCAATAGAACGGTTGGACACTACCACAAAAGGTGTTTAATACTGGCATTCCATTCATGGGGCATGATCCATGCGATGAGAGTTCCCTTTCGGATCCATCTTGTCAGAACCACACTCGTGATTCTTGGGTTTTCCCCAAGAACCCACTTTTATATACCAGTTGGAAGTCCCTTGGGTTCAAGGTGCTATCGGTCTGATTCATCTTGGGGCAAGTACATTTTTCCACCAGAACAGGCCCAAGTTCTAGAGTTTGTAACCGTTTCTCTTACACCCATGATCACACGAATGCGCAAGGGGAGAGGATACTTCGATGTACCAAATCATGAGGGTAATACATAGATATGCTTTCACACCAAACATAGTAAAAACTTGTTAATTTTAATCCAAATGAATGATTTGCTACACTACCAAACAATCTATTTCAAAATTTAACTAAGGTCTTCGACAAGCATTCTACAGAAATATTCATTAGTAGTTCTCAATATTGTCTTCATCAATTGTTCTGCAAAAACTCGTTAACTCCAGAAACAAAAAGCCCACATGCTGAAAATCCGATATTAGTAATACCCCAAACTAATTGACAATTTTGAGATTTCCCGAAAATAGAAAAAAAAGGTTACCAGTCAATTGGGTTGCTATTTTACTAGTCAGATGCGTTGATTTCATCTGTAATTGCGGTTTATGTATTTTATCAGTTCTTCGTGATTTAGGAATTAACAGATGCGTGGGAATCTTTTAGATGCTTCATTTAATGTGCCAGATGTGGTTCATAGATTCAATTGTGTCGCTTCGTCAAACAGATGCGTCTGTGGATTTCAATTGTGCCGCTTCATCAAACAGTTTTGTCTATGGATTTCAATTGTGGCGTTTCATCAATCTGATGCATCATTCCATATAAAAAACCTGTTAAAATTAAAATAAAAGTCTTTGGACACGCGAAGATGGTGTCTTCATGTCGGGTTCACCAAAATGTAACGTCTAGAAAATGCATAAGACAAGAGATTAGATTAAGAGCAAACAATGCAATGCAAATTTAAATGCAATCTAATGTTAAGCAACAAAGAACAAAGGAAAGTCAAAATGTGAACAAACTAGAACAATCTCACCAAATTTCTATGTATTTCCATGATTCATCTCGATTTCCCTTCTCCATTTTGCTTGTAGTAGTATAATTTCCCTTAGATTTTCAAAGATTCATGCAAGCATAGCCTATGATAGTGATTTAGCAAAACATCAAAGATTCAAGATACGTGTTCTCAAAAGTCATAAGATTTCACGAGTTTTCAAGAGAAGAATGAAGAATAACAGATCAATTTATAGAAAATTGATTATTCAAACGACATGTAAAGATCGAAAGATCAACAAACAGTTGAGATCGACTAATTAGACATGCATTCTGATAACTATCAGTAATGACATGAGTGATACAAATTAGAAATAGAATTAAAGATTAAATAAATGATTTAATCTTCAAGTTTGGTATTCAAAAATAGAAGAATTATCTTTACATGACAAAGAGAAGACTGATTAAAGCAACTCTTGTTCGAATGCACACACAAGGTTTAATTAATTAAATAGGAATATTTAATTAATCTGCATGTACATGCAAATGAGTTAGAACTAGACAATTGAATGATTTGACAAAGAGATTACTCAAGAAAGCCACTCAGACATTAAATCAAGAGTTATCTGAGTGATTAAAATAGATGTCAAGTCGAGTAAAAGTGAATACTTAGATAACTCACACAATTATCTAAATATAGAGGAATGCGTTAAAATAGAATTCATGAATTAAATAATTCATTTAATTCAAGATTTGATATTTAAAGAATAATTAAATAAATAAGATTTATTTAATTAAGTGATGAAGGGATTTAAATGAATAATTAAATAAATAAAGAATTTATTTAATTTGACAAGAAGGATAAGGTTAATTAGTAATATAATTAAATAAAAAGCATTTATTTAATTAATCAAATAGAATAAAGAAATGTGTGAATTAATTAAATAATTAATATTATTTAATTAATAGAAGAATTAATAGAAGATGAATTAATTAAATAATTAAGATTATTTAATCAATAGAAGAATTAATGTTAAGATGAATTAATGAAATAGTTAAGATTATTTAATCATGACCATGAAGAAAAGGAATTATGAAGAATATTGAAGTCGTAGGCTTAGACCAAATTTCGGTGTCTACAAGTAGACATGATTATGGAGTACAACCCTTCTACTACGATCATGCGACAATTTGGGCAGGTACAAGTACCACATGTGGCACAACCTTTCTTCAAGCAATTAGTACAGAGTGCTTGAAGGCCTAGCAATACGAGAAGAATCAGGACTAATGATGTCATCTATAGCGACTCAGATTACAAGGATCATGATATGCTCCCAATCTCCCATGTTGATGACGTCAGTGCCATATATGCATACGAGGAGTTTGAAATACTCTGTTGTAGAGGATGAGGGAGATGTTGATTCTGAGGATGAGGAAGATGGGTTGTAGCTCGCACTTCTTGTTGGTTGGCTTGTTGGAGTCAACATGGAAGCGATAGGGTCTTGTTGTCTGGTGTGGCTGACAGATGTGAGTAGGTTGCGCACAACTGTTGGGTTGTTGATGAAAGCTTTGGTCATTTTCTTAGCTAGTTGTTCATTGCTGCATTTTTTTGTTGATCGATGGGATGACATTTTTTGGTGTGAGCATGAATCAAATTGTTATATTTTTGAAATTTGTGATATTTCTTAACATATTCAAAGAAATGTTTTTTAACTAATGATCTTCCTCCAAAATGACCTCCAAAAGCACCTGCATGAGCTTCTTCAAGTGTTATGGCTATTTCATATTCTTTAAGGAATTTAAGTAAAATACCATTAAAGGATCTCTAGTCTAACACATTGACAAGAATTATATACTTAGATGTGAGCTTTCAAAGACGATCTTGAGTATTCTTAGTTGTTGGCTCAAGAAACGTACCTTCTTTTAAATAGTTAAATATCAGTGTATACCATTCACTAGAGGTTTCCATAGTTGTTGATAATACTTCTTTGACTTTGGATTCAATTGATGGATTCATAATTGTATGGACAATAAATGTGAAATCCTTTGAAGGATCTTGAGGGAATATAAGAGAAGCTGCACTTTCCATTGCATTTGTTGAACATCTAGAATATCAAGAAGTGGGGTGAATCAGTATTCCATACAAGCATAGTTAAATCTATTTAAAAATTATTCTAATTTTGACTAAATCAACAAGACAAATCATATAAACAAGTTAATGCAACCATACACAAGAACACCAACACTTTTACATAGAAAACCCAAAAAAGGGAAAAACTACAGTGAGGGTTAACTCACAATATATTATATCTAGATAATAAATATTATGGGGCTCATTGCTAGGACTCACTGTCCTTTAAAGGCTCGCATCATGAGTACAAAAGGTGGCTCATTTCCAAGATACAATGATAGTGGCTCATTGCCAAAAGATTGAACTGGTAGAATACACATTCAATGTGCAGGGTTCAATTCTGCTGAAGCTTAGAATATGAAGTACTACCTCACACAGTAATCTCTCAACAAAACTATACTGATCACAACTGATAAAGAATTTGGGCTCTCACACTTTTCTTCTCCTTTGCACGCACGTGCATGCACACACTCACAATTCTTACTTCTCCTTCCCTCTTCCTCTTTCATCCATTCCTTTATCTTGATTCCCCAAACCATCTTATATATATACAAGCATATCTTGATCATCATTTAGGTCGGCCCAATTAGATGAACACAAGAATAATCAAAACCTTCTTTTGTTGGCACCATATATGATTTAAGCATTATACCAAGTCGGCTAACATCCATAAATCATAACTCATCTTCATAATATATTGTATATGCTAAGTTGGCCAAGACTAAAACACAATTCTCCAAAACAAAAAATAATTCTCAAACAAAACACTTTTCGGATCTAAGAGAACATTAATTTCCCATCATACCACTAGTAAAGTGACTATCAACTAAAACCACAACATAAGAATATTCACCTTAGTAGAATGTGGAGTCCACATAGTATGCCACACATAGAACAATAGTAAAATATAGATTTAAAATCTATTAGAGATAACTTTCTATTCACAACAAAAGTCATCTCAAGATCCAGGATATACCTATCTAAATGAGCCAAGAAAACATGGTTAAGACATTAGAGTCATATCAAATATTGCGGTGAATTCCAAACTCAAATACTAACACATTGATTCATCTCAAACTTGGGTATTGTAGCACCCCTTTGATTTTCTTACATTTTCAGACAATGCTTTTACCTTGATAGACCATGATACTATGTTGTTATTTGATCACTGACATTGGAGAGATGATGGTTTGAATATTTAGATGTGATGGTACACTATATGGATGATTATTGTTTATGACATGCTTTTTGGTTAGCATAGTTGATTATTTGTGTTGATATTGATATATGCTCATTTGTAGTTAATTGATGTTTTGATTTTGTCAATTTTGATGTGACACTGTATTGGTGAAAGGAACGAGATTGCATCACTCACTTGCGAGTGCCCTACGATTCTGCGATTTTCTCTTCATGGTGTGATTGTTTATGATCTATATACATGTACGACATATTTTTTTATTGTAGGATTATAGGTATAGGACATCAACTCCACCTGCATTCACAAGTTTGAGCGTGTCTATTGCCCAATGGAATAGTTAATTGGGAGATAGTAATAGGGTTCCCCTTGTCAAGCCACAACCCTAGTTGACCTATGTTGTCAGTCCTTGTTTCGGTATGCTTTGTTGTTATGTTGTCCATGTTTTCTTTGTTTATTTATTTTGCAAGGTATGTTATGTGGGAAATTAACGCTTAAAATGTTTTTAAGTGATTATTTAATTAATTTTGATTAATATTGTTAAAAGTTTTCTATTTGATTCAATTAATTAAATTTAATTTATTTTGTAAAGTGATTTAATCTTTGCGATTAAATTTATTTTAGAAAGTGATTAAATTAATTAGATTAAATTTAATTAGAAATTAATATATGAATTAAGAATGATTAAATGGTTAAATATCTTGTAATTATCTTAGAGGAAATATCTGTGATTTGGTTGAAAAGATATTTTATGTGTGACATGTGTTAGAAAAATTAATCGATGTTTTTAGGAATTAATTCTCAAAGAGAATATTTGTATTAATGGAAAGACGAAAAATGCTACTTCACAACAATGAGAAAAAATATTTTGGGAGGTTGTTAAAAATTGGAAAAAGAAGTTCTCAAGAAATTTTGGCTTTGGTTTTGTTTTTTCATCTTTCTAGAAAAGTGGATAATTTGGAAGAAGCTTTGGTAAATTGAAATTTGAATTTGAAGCTCTACTTCAAACATCATTTTCTCAAGCATCCTGAAATAGGTTCTTTAAATTGTTTTTATTTATATGCAAATTGAAAGATTTCTTATACAAGAAGAATATGTTATTTGTGTAGAAGCTTTAATATATTTTGTAAATTTGAAAGATTGCCTGTACAAGAAGAATATGTTATTTGTGTAGAAGTTTTAATATACTTTGTAAATTTGAAAGATTGTCATGTTTGGAAATTCTAGTGAAAGCTTTGAGCTTATGTAGAAATTGTTTAAAGTTTTAATTTGTTTGGAATTGAAAAATTGTCGTAAAAGCTTTAGATCCTCTATAGGAATTTTTTTTTAAACAAAAGAAATCCTAGAAGGAAAATAATAGAAGATTTGGAAAATCTCTGTGGCAATGGATTTAAAATATTCCTATCAAAATTTGTGGAAAATCTTGTTTATATGGGGAAAGATCTTCATGTAGAAGATTATTGTTTTGATTAGTTTTATTTGGCTAGGAAATTGAAAACCTCTGGAAGATTTTGTAAATACTTCCTATAGAATTTTTTTTGTGAAAATAAATTGCCCAATTGGAGCATTCATGTTGATGAATATATGTATGTATGTATATATAATTTTATATGTTTTAAATCGGGCCTATAGAAATCTTTTTGAAAAATTATATTATAAAAAGTGGATTTAAAATACGTATGGCAATTTTTAAAAACTCGTAGGTCTGAAAAATTTTTAGAGGGGGTTGGGGGGCTACCCCCACAACTGACCCCATAGGGGGAGGTGGATTGTGGAGACAACACTAGCTCTACCTTCCACAACCATTGCCCCATAGGGAGTCGACTGTGTAAACAACGCAACGTTGCCTTCATAGGTCGCGTACCCCACATGGGGAACTGACTATGTATGCAGCCCGACCCAACCATCCACTAATGGTGGCTGTGATAGGCCGAAATTAAGCAGTATAAAATGAGCAGTAAAAAAAGTAATGCAAAATACCATTAAGAACAACCTACACCTCAAGATTAGCCTAGTTGGAATCAACACAAAATAGAAAAAACAAATGGAAACTTTTACCTTGTGTCGAATCGATCCTTTGGTCGGCCCTTCAATCTATGGTGTGTATGCTCCTTGAATGGCAAGATATACAAGCTAGATGATGATGTTAGGATGGATGGAAGTGAGTGGAAGTGGATGTAAGTCTCAAAATGGCTAAGTATGGCCCCTACAAATTTTTTGCAAGAGTTTGGCTACAATGCATGATCTCCCCCCCAAAATGAGAGAAAAGAGGGGGTATTTATAGAGATTTTGGAAATCTCTAGGGAAATGGATGGCCAAGATTGAGCCACCAATGATCAAGATGTAGGGCTAAGGTGAGTTAAGAACTCACAAGCCCTCACATCTTGACATGTGGCATGTGATATTGCCCTAAAAGGTGAAGTGGACATGAGGTGGAAGGATAGGACATGACATGGAGAGGGTACATGGTACCTTGGGATTGGGACAAGATCCCCTCATAAAGGGGGTACTTGTCCCCCATGTGGGTGAGAGGACAAGTGGGAAATTAAAAATTCCTCAAATATTCTCATGGGGAAGAGGGAAGGAATTTAAAATTCCTTAAATGCATTGGGGGATTAAATGTGAATTAAAAATTCACATGGGGATTGGAGATGCCTTGCTCAAAAAGAGAAAGCTTTAATGAAGTTGACTAATGACACATTTCATAAATGAGATGGGGATTAGAAATGACCTAATTGGGTGATTTAGGTTGTGAAAGTACTTGATTAGGCTAATTAAGGACTCATTAGAGGCAAGTGGGAAATTATGGAGGATGGGACCCTAATGATGATTAGGGGTGTGCACATCTTAATCATAAATTAATTATGACTAAGAAAGAGGGTTAGATTGCTAATAGGGATTAGAGACCAACTTGCAAAAGTTGGAGGATGTGACACATCCTAATCAAGGATTAGGCATGTGCACATCTCTAATGATGGGATTAGAAGATGGATTAGGATTAGATAAAAATGATGGAGGATGTGACATATGAGGAATTAAATAAATGGCATATTTATTTAATTCATTTGATGAAAGGGGGAAGGTATTTCATTATTTAACTAGATACATTAGGGATTAGAAGAACTTTAGAGGGATTAATTAAATAATAGTGATATTACTTAATTAATGCAGATAAGGGGATGCTTAGACGAAAGGGGATAAATTTGGATAAATTAAGTGTCCAAATTTAGGTGTCTACAGTGGCAATAAAAGTTTCATTCGCCCTTTTCATATATGGATTTTAATTTATAAGTATATATATATGTTTAATTAATGTTTTGGAAATTGTAATTGGTTTTATACATACATACATACATACATACATACATACATACATACATACACACACACACACACACAGACACACATATATATATATGCATGCATTTCTATAATAGGTGCATGCAAAAGCAAAAATTTGATGATTTAAATGAAATAATTTCAAAGGGAAATTGATTTTTATTTTATATGTAATTGGGAAATGGAAATAAACAAATGGATTTAATTTTCTTATTGTCTATAAATGAAATTGTAATAAGTTAGTTTATTTTGGGCAATGTATTATTGTATTTTATTGAAATGGAAATTGGATTTAGGAAATCCTAATGGTAGATTTATTTCCTACTTGAATTTCCTATTTAAATTATGATTTCTATTCACATAAGCTGGGGAAATCAGTTAGTTGTGTATGTAAGTCTTCCAGATGATGTTATTTTATGAGGGAGTTATGATTTATGGTTTAGCCCTTTGTTTTCTTTGGGTAGTGCACTTGGTTGTTATTCTATTTGAACACCTAGTTACTTCAATCAGGATGTGTTTCCTCTTATATTTTGGATTGGGATTTAATATCCATTTTGTGCACTGTGTTTAACCTTGGATTTTGGATTAGATCCTTGTGTTGTTAGTAGGAGAGTGGATCTCAATGGGGGAAGGAACACAAAGTGGTGCTAGGGTAACTCATGTGAGAGTTAGTTAATTCAGTGGAAATTAAATAATTGTATTAGGGGAAAGGGTAGCTTAAAACACATAACTTGAATTGTGCCTCATTATGGGCTCAAAGGCTTGTTTAGACTTGGGATGAGATGAGAAGGCCTAGAATGGAAAGATCATTATCTTATATCTTTGAAAGATATTTTATTTTGCATTGGTTTGCATGTGGGGCCAGGGCTTGTGAGAGGCCACTAGGGTAACCCAAGATGGGGGTCAGGGCCTAGGAAGATCTGCCAGGGTAACCCATGCAGCTTTGTGATGACACTCCTACTATGACAACAATATGTATTGTGTAGTTGATATACTTGATTATTTTACTCTAGAAACAATGTAACCTTTATGTATGTATTGTTCCTGTATAGTATAGTATTGTGTGTTTCTTGTGTCTAGAGGTTGTTGGTTTTTCCTAGGAAACCATTTTACTATCTCCTAGCATGGGGGGTGGGCCTTCGGGTACCACTTAGTTGGGTGGAACGTGCACCTTATACCATTGAGTTCCCATTACATGTTCATGATGGCAAGATCTTTCAGATTGGAGAGCTTGTGTGTACTAGTTATTGTGTACTATTTCTCGTGTTCCTTTGTATCAGTTGGATACTTTGTATATGTACTACTCCTCATTTTTTATTCGAGGAGGATTCTTGTATCATTGTTATTTTAACATTACTATATGATCTTCCTCATTTTGGAAATGAGTCTTGTAACTGCAATATTGAATGAATGCAATCTATGAATGACTCTTTAATGTACTTTGTATCTAATGAGATGAGTTTAATGCTTTGGATGTATGTTATTTATTTCATGATTATTATTTATATGCTATGGATTAGTTTTCTTTTGTATATTATGGGATTCAAATGTAAGTGTTTTCGTGTACCTTAGATGATGTATGCATTAAGTGTAGTTCACTTTACTTGTATTAATTACACTTTTAAATTTTTTTTGTTATACTTTCATTATGTTTGTGTCGTCCATACAGTTCTTGGAATTGAGGCATACCAATCAAACTCTACTAATTGTTATTATAAGCAAGCTCCACTAAATGGAGATAGTCCTCTCCTATCATGTCTGCTGGTCCATCACATACATGCATAACATATCCTTGATGTTCTAGTTGACCCTCTCAGTCTGTCCATCTGTCTCAGGGTGATACACTAAATTAAAGTTCAACTATGTCCCCATGGCATGCTCTAATGACATCCAAAGAGCTAAGGTAAACATAGGATCCCTATTAGAAATGATCCAATGAGGAGTACCATGCAACCTAACTATATCTCCCATGAACACACTAGCAACAGATGAAGCATTATAGGATGAACTAATAGGCGAGAAGTGTGCTACCTTCATCAACCTATCCACCATCACCATAATGGCATCATGCTGTCGCAAAGAATTAGGTAACCCAACAATGAAATCCAACGAGATTATATCCCATTTCCATTCTAGCACCAAATTTGGTTGCAGAAGTCCTGCCAAATTTTGGTGTTCATGCTTCACTCGCTGACACTTCAAACACCTCAACACAATGTCAATGATGTCTTGCATCATACCTACCTAGAAATATAGCTATTGCAAATTGGCATGCATCTTCTTCACTCTTGGATGAGCTAGATAGGGTGCTCAATGTGCCTCTGTCATAACCAAGGTACGAAGATCTCCAAAAGATGGAACATAAATCTATCCCAAGTGTCTCAACAAACCATCTGACTCTAGATAATAACTTGAGAATCTGCCCTCAAGTATTCTACCCGTCTCTATCTCTGATCTCACCTCCTAATACCAACTATCTATAGGAAGTGCAAAAAGAATCTTACTCACCAAATCCACACCAAGATTCAACTCTAACAACTCATGTCTCTATCTGCTGAGAGCGTTGATAACTATGTTCTCCTTCCCCTAGATGAACTTCACCTCAAAGTAATACTCATAATAGAATTCCATCCATCGTCTCTGCATGGAATTTAGATTAGGCTATGTGAAGATGTATTGTAAGCTCTGATGGTAACTATGCAACTCAAATCTATGCCCCAACATGAAATTCCTCCATCTCGTCAAAGCATGTACTATTATTGCCAACTCAAGATGGCGTGTGGGGTAATTCAACTAATGACCCTTGAGTTTGTGAGATTCATACACTATAAATCAACCATTCTACATCAAGACTGCTCCTAATTCCTCCAAAGATGTGTTTGTACAGACAACAAAATCTCTAGTAGGATCAGGTATCACAAGAATTAGTGCACTGGTCAACCTCTCCTTCAGAGTCTAAAATGCTGCCTCACACTGCTATGACCAAATGAATCTCTTCCATTTCCTCTGAAGAGAAGTGGTAGGATGTCCTATCCTCAAGAAATGCTAAAGAAAGATTATGTAATTACCCGCTAATCCGATGAAATTGCATATCTCTACCACATTAGTGGGCGCAGGCCAATCAATGATCGCTTGGGTCTTCACAGGATCTATTGTAATACCCTCTCCTGATATCACATGCCCAAGGTACTTAACCTCAGTCTTAAAGATTTCTCATTTGGATAGGTTAGCGTATAATTGATTATCTCTCAAACACAACAAAACCTACCTCATATGCTTGTCATGATCCTCTATTGTCTTGGAATAGATCAATATATCATCAAGGAATGCTAATACAAATCTATCTAGAGAAGTGTGAAAGACTTTGTTCATCAAGCTCATGAACACAGATGGTGCATTTGTCAACCTATATGGTACCATTGTAAACTCATAGTGATCATAACATGTGTGAAACACCATCTTATGAATATGAAAATTAAAAATACGTAGGTGATGGTACCTTGACTTAAGATCTATTTTTGAAATCTTGACCATAGCACCCTTGATTTGATCAAACAAATCATCAATCCTAGGTAAGGGATATCGGTTCCTGATTGTCACTTTATTCAGCTGATGGTATTCTATTCACAAATGGAGAGAACCATCCTTCTTCTTCACAAAAATTAGTGGCACTTCCCAAGGTGAAACACAAGGGTGGATAAAACCCTTTGCTAGAAACTCCTCCAACTACAAGAGGAGCTCCTTAAGCTCTTGTGTAGTCATATAGTACAAAGCTCTTGAAATAGGCTCAAAACCAAGTATAAGATCAATCTTGAAATCATTGTCACACTAAGGTGGCATCCCTAGAATCTCATTGGGAAATACATCTACATACTCCTGAAGTATGGGGTGGCTATCAAGAGAAACCTTCTCCTCACTATCACCCAACTCCATGTCATCTACTGTCACTGCAAAAAACTAACATCCCTGATGTACACATCTCCTTAGTTGCATAGCCAAGATCATCCTCAATGATATGGGTCTCTAAACTCCCACTATCTCAACCACTCTACCAGATACATCAATGCATCAAATCAACTCGCATCGACATTCAATAATGGCCTTGTGAGCCTCAAGCCAATCCATCCCTAACATGATGTCATATGACCCCAACGGTATAATGCAGAGGTCTCTTATTGTGTGAAAGGATCTAATCTCCAATCTGCAGTCACATCCTAGGGATTGCACTGAAAACTTTAGCACCAGAGGCCAATTTGACCTTGCACTTAACGTCTTGCTTTACTACCCTCAGTCTACAATGCACCACAAAAAGTGATGAAATAAAAGAATATGATGCTCTTGATCAAATAAAATGGTAACCATGTTACCTTGTAACATACTATAAGTATCTACCACTATGCCCTGGTGATCATCCTAGTAGTTGACAACCATAGCAAATACATGATAACCTCTACCTGCACCACCAATAGTTGGCTCTGATGCTAATGGCCTCTGAGTATAACCTGATGTGCCCTTATTAGGACATTGTCTCACTATATGATGCCACAAGAAAAAAATTCTATACCCCTTGTGAATCCTCTACCTCCAGGAGGTGCGCTCGACTCCTGAATGCTAACCCTATTATAGGTAGACTACGTACTCTATGTCAGCTGCTCAAAGTTGGGGCATTTGTTTCACCTCCAGTTCCTATCGTCCCTTAACTGATACTTGTCTCCCTATCTCGACTGGAAATTATTCCATTTCCCATGTGAATTCTGATGCTGACCACTCTATGCAGGCACTTGCTATGTCCTACGTGCTCTAGCTCTCTGAGCCTGGCCACTACATGAACTAGGTCTTGCAGCTGAAGCATTTCCTATCTGCACTCCAATATGGCCACCCACCACCATCACCAATTTCTCCTCCACCAGTCTATCCTTCTCCACTATTGTCTCCATGGTCTCAAGTTTGAAAACCCGAACACCACCACTAATCTAGGAATTTAAGACCCTAATGAAGTGTTGAACAAGCATGCCCTCATCATCACCAATGCCAACAAACTACTTGAGCTTGTAAAATTGATGCTCATGCTATTCCACTGACATGGCCATGTGTTGCATAGCATGAAACTTGTCTCCACAATGTTGTCACCAATGGTCAGGAATGAGTTTTTCTCTAAACCTCTCGATGAACATATCCCAAGACACAAAATTACTGTCAATACAGAGGTTTTGCTCCTCCAATCTCCACCAAGTAGATGCAAAGTCTTGTAAGTGCATGATCGCACACCTAGCTTTGGTTTTTCTACCATAAAGGTGCATAGAAAAACACCAGTTTAGGTCTATCAACCATGTCTTGGCCTCTAAACCACTACTAGAACCATCAAATTGTGGTAGACAAGCTTTGAGTAGGTCTCTCAAGTGAGCGGCTATGACTGCCTTTGGCTATGTTGGTACCTCTCTGTCACCAATATTAATATGATCTATGTCCTAACTCAGCCCAAGATGAGCAAGAGTCTCCTCTAACAAATGACACAACTAAGCACCCTCAATCCCTTATGGATCTTGATTCTAATCATTTCCTTCTAGAGCATTTTGAGAAGCCTGATGTTCCTCACAATCTAAATCATAGGGAACATGGGGAGGTGAATCCTACTGAATACCTTTTTGATCACCTCCTCATCCATGACCACAACCTCTATCGTGACCTCACCTAGGTGGCAAGATCCTACACAAACACACCAAGGTATAACACAAGGTACAAAAACTTAAATCCCACACTACTAATAGTTTAGTGGGTTCAACATTATCCCAGAGCACCCAGTGTTTAAACTTGGCATTTAAATATATATAATTGTATATATATACATACATATATATATTTAAAATTTAATTCTAAAATAGATGCATGAAAAAACACAAATTTGATGATTTAAATGAAACGATTTAGAAGAGGAAATTGATTTATATTGATGTAAATAGGGAAATGGAATTGAACAATTATATTTAATTTCTTTATTGTTAGTAAATGAAATTATATTAATTTGGTTTATTTCAAGCAATGTATTATTGTATTTTATTGAAATAGAAATTAGATTTAGGAAATCCTAATGGTAGATTTATTTCCTTCCCGGATTGCTTATTAAATTGTGATTTCTTCTGTTCTTGTATGTTGGGGAAATTGGTTATTCATGTATGTAAGTCTTGTAGATGATGTTGTTTTAAGAGGGGGTTGTTGTGATTTATGGTTCATCCCTTTGATTTACCTTGGGTAGTGCATTTGGTTGTGATTCAGTTTAAACATTTGATTACTATGAATGGGGATGCATTGCCTCTTATATTTTGGATTGGTATTTAATATCCATTTTGTGCACTGTGTTTACACTTGGTTTTGGATTAGATACTTGTGTTGTCAATAGGGGAGTGCCTCTTAATTTGGGCTAGCACACATAGGGGAACCAGGGTAACTCATGTGAGAGTTAGTTAATTCAATAGAAATTAAAAAATTATTTTAGGGGAGAGGGTAGCTTAAAACATGTATCTTGTTAATTGTGCCTCACTCATGGGCTCAAGGGCTTGTTTAGACTTGGGATGAGACGAGAAGGCCTAGAATGGAAAGATCATTATATTTTCCCTTTGAAATATATTTGATTTTGCATTGGTTTGCATTTGGAGCCGGGGGTCATGAGAGGCTACCAGGGTAACCCAAGATGGGGGCCAGGGCCTAAGAATATTTGCTAAGGTTACCCATGCAGCGTTGTGATGACACTCCTCCTATGATAATAGTATGTATTGTGTGGTTGATATACTTGATTATTTTACTTTGGAAGCAATGTAACCTATATGTTTGTATTGTTCTTGTATAGTATAGTATTATTTCTTGCATGTGTCTAGAAGTTGTTGGCTTTTCCTAGGAATCCCTTTTACTATCTCCTAGAATGGGGGTTGGGCCTTTAGGTACCACTTGGTTGGGTGGAACATGCACCTTACACCATTGGGTTTTCCACTACATGTTCATGATGGCGAGATCTTCCAATTTGGAGAGCTCATGTGTACCAGTTTCTTTGTACTGTTTCTTATGTTATTTTGTATCATTGGATACTTATGTATATGTACTACTTCTCATTTGTATTTGAGGTGGATTCTTCTATCCTTATTATTGTAACATTATTGTATGATCTTCCTCATTTTGGAAATGAGTCTTGTAAATGCTTTATGGAAGGAATGCAATCTATGGATGATTCTTTAATGTACTTTTTATCTAATGATATGATTTTAATGCTTTGGATGTGTGTTATTTATCTCACGAGTATTAATTATATGTTATGGATTAGTTCACTTTTGTATATATTATGGTATTCGAATGTAAGTGTTGTCACGTACCTTAGAGGATGTATGTGTTAAGTGTAGTTCACTTTATTTTTTATTAATTACACTTTTTTTAAAAAAATTGTTACACTTCCATTGTGTTTGCGTCATACTCTAGGGTTATGTGGTGGGGCGTTACAGGTATTACCAAAAGAGAAACTTTTGATAAACCAAATAGTCTTATCATATAGCTATCACCATGTTGACATCAATGACAACATAGGAACAACAAAAAAAACCATCCATACTTCATGCTCATATTGTAAGGCTTCCAACAATCTCCCCCTTTGAAATTGATGGCAACATGCATGACATAAATATTTTTCAGCAACTAAAATTGAATACTTTGAATACTTGCCCTATCAAAAATGTTCTTCACAAAAATATTTTTCCTCTGACTCTCTATCTCTTCATCTCTTCATCTTTCCATCTCTTCATCTCTCCCACTTTGACATCAATGACAAAGGAAGGGGCACCAATATATATGTATCCAAAATAAGATATGAACACTGAATTGAATTAACCTAAGGAAGAACCTCTAAGACTCTCCAGAATAGCCTTCCATGACACTTTACCTTCTTCCCACGAACCTTTTACACTTACAAGGGTCTTGTAAAATAGCCCAATCTTAATTAAATACTCTACACCATCTACTTAAGTATTGGGAATAAGATTGATCTTTGATAACTCACCAATATAACCAAGATCACTAGAAACAATAGTATGTCTAAGTTTAATCATGTCTCTAAGTGCCACAAACTTCTTGATAGCATTTATTCTGTGATCCTATAGAGAAAATAATTTTTCATGAAGCTAAACAATGTAGGACCACCTCTGATTATCTTTATCTTCTTCCAACCTGTATGTATCTGACTAAGTCGTCAACAAAGAGTCACTCATCCTTATCTGATTTCTTATATCCAATGTAAAGCTAGACCAATCTAGGAAAAATGAAAGAAGTTTATGTGCCTCTTTTTCACAACCTTGTACACTCACCAGTTCCTTCATCACTCGACTATGCGCATTCACACATTTCTCTTTGATATATTCCAAATTTCCTTCATTAGACCTGATTGCAGTAAACACTTCAAGTCTGGAGATGTAAACCTTTAAAAATTCAATTGTGCCACGAAGATTTTCCACAAAAAATAGATGAATCAAAATTAGCACTAGGAATAACCTTCTTTAATTCTTCCAAATCTCTCTAAACATTTATTCTTTCATGCTCATGTTCAATCTCACTTCCTTCTGCAACTTCAACACTCTTCCTTTCCTTCTCTATTCTAGTCACACTACCAGAGGTGCCTTCTACACAAATATTTTTAGGGCTTTCCAAAATAATTTTATCATAGTTATCATCTTCAGCCTCTGACACTTCATAGTTCAATTCAGATATCCAAACTAACCTTGATTCAACTACTTCCATGTGACAAAAATTTGTAGACATAATAAAATTTATGCTTCCAGAATACCCTTCAACAACCCTTACTAGAATCCTAAACCTTTGTTCAACCTCATCTAAAATGTTCCAAAGAATGCAACAAGGGCAGAACCTTGTGCATCCAAACTACCAAGATTTATCATGAAGTTCCTAATTTGGATAGGCAATAGGCTTTGAATTTGACCATTCTATCCTTCCTATTACCAACAACTCTTTCAAAAAGTAAAAGAGTAAGCAAAAAGCAAAATTTCCATATTGAAATGTATTCTTCTTATTCTTCTTTATTTTCCTTAAATTCTTCAAAATATGTATACGAAGTAATTCACACAAGTCATATTCCATACCTCTTTTAACCATATCAATAGTATTATGTACAACAATAGTAGAAATTGTAAGGTCATTGTTAGGGATGCAAACTTTGTGACCAGTGACCATAGCAACATACCGTACTATTGGATCAACAATCGATCTTAAATCAATCTCTTTCCCCTCATCAATCTCTTTTCCCTCAAGATTTACATCGGTAACCTCAAATATATCTTTCCCATCCATAGCTTTCCATTTGGGAATTGCTCTAGAGGAACAAAAACTAGTTACATCTCTAATAGTTTCTCTAGTAATCAAATATGTTTCATCAATCTACAAAGATTCATCATGAATTGTTCTCAATATTATTCAAATGTACTTCTCAAATTCAAATAAGGGAACTTTCCTCCAAAAGTCTAACTTTTTCTCAACTAACACTTTGTGAGCATCATGGCTTTCTTCCCATTCACTTTCCCAAAGCATGCTCAATTTAACTAACGAAATTTCTTGCATCTTACTAAAAAAAATACATAGATATCTTATGTGGGAAACACTCTTGGAGGGATGTGAGAGAATGCACCAACATACTCTTCCGATAGATCCTTCAAATATCTTTTCAAATTGACTTGCACTTTATCTACACTATTCACAACCTTTGAATTATCCATAAGAGTAAAAATGAAAGATTGTGCAAATAGGAATACCTCTAAAAATGCCAACAAGAAATGCGTAGGTATCCTGCTTCTAGAGCTCACTTCAAATTCGCTTGACTTCTTCAAACCTTGAAACACTGAATTTCCATCTAAACTTCCTTTGTACGCTTCGAGAAAGACACATAAGCCTATAGAATTATTGTAATTTATTCCTTCCATTTGGAATTATTTTGCAATAAATGCTTCAACTTATACATAGATTTCCTCGAAGATTGTATACACCTTCATCCTTTCAAATTCTATAGATTTTATCCTTCACACATGTGATTGAAAACTTTCTTAATTTCCTTACAACATTAAATATACTTCTATCATGATATGACACAAGTATCGATGAGGGGGTTCATTAGATTTTTTGATGATTGCTCCCCCTTACCCACTGCTTTTTCTTAGAAATTGATAGGAGTATCTGCAACAGAGATCAGTACAGATAAAATTGATGATTCTGATTCTTTTCTCCAAATCCTTTTCATTTCTTTTCTTGCTTCTTCTAGATCAATGATTTGATCATTCTTCTTCGCTAGATAGATATTTTTCTTTCTTTTCCTAATATTGCCATGACATTTCAGATTGTTGCACTTACAGAAAACAATATTTTTCTTTTCATTTTCCTTTTTATTCAATGGACCAATTTTATATCCATTCTTCTTTCTCTTAGAACACTTGTTTGATAAAGAATCATTCATTTTACTTTTGCAGTCTTTTTCTTTATGATTGAACTTCTTGCAGGAATAAAAAACACCATTGAAAGATAAGTACCTTTTAGCATCATAATGTTTAACAAGAGTTTTTCTAGGATTTCTTCTAGGATTCTTGATTTGTCTATCTTTGTACCAAGTTTTCTTACCAGTAGATTGCTTCTCTTTATAACTTTGACCTTTCTCAAACCCTAAACCACTCATATCTATCACTAATCTCTAAGAAGTAATCAATTCATCAAGCCTCACTAAGCTTATCTTAAATTCGTCTTCAAAACTTCTTTCCTTTTTTGAGATCAAATCTCAAAAATTTTGCTTCTTCTTCTAGCTTCAAGCATTCATCTATCTTCCTTTGAATTTCAATTTCTTGACATTCTTTAGTTCTTTTCTTCTCATCCAATTGATGTAGTAGAATAGAGATAATTTATTCTCCTTCAACCAATAGATCACATGTTTCAAAACTTTTAATTTGCAAATTTTCAATGTACTCATTTTCTTTTATCAACTTGTCCTTCAAGTCTTCTATTTCTTCTAAACATTCAGTAGAGACTAATTTCAAGGGAAAAAAAATTCTTATACTTGAATTCAAAGACCTCCTTCGAGCTGTTAGGCTTCCTTGGAGGGACCAAGCTCTGATACCAATTTTTGAACATCTAGAAAACTTAGAGGGAGGTGAATCAGTATTCCATAAAACCATAATAAAATCCACTTAAACATTTTTCTAATTTTGACTGAATCAACAAGAGAGATCATAGAAACAAGTCAATGAAACCATACACAAGAACATCAGGATTTTTGTGGAAAACCCCAAAAAGGGAAAAACCACGGTGAGGGTTAACTCACAATATATTATATTTGGATACAAAATATTACAGGGCTCACTGTTAAGACTCACTATCCTTAAAAGGCTCACTGCTTGAGTATAAAAGATGGCTCACTACCAAGATACAACGATAGTGGCTCAATACCAAAAGATTGAACTCATAGAATACACCTTCAATGTGCAAGGTTTAGTTCCACTGAAGCTCAAAATATGAAGTACTACCTCACATAGTAATCTCTCAACAAAATTGTATTGATCACAATTGATAAACCATTTGGGCTCTCGCACTTTTCTTCTCCTTCATACACACACACACATCTTACTTCTCTTTCTCTCTTCCTCTTTCATCCATCCCTCTGTCTTCATTCCTCAAAACATCTTATATATATACAAGCATATCTTGATTATCAATTAGGTTGACCAGCCTAATTAGATGAACACAAGAATAATCAAAACCTTCTTTTGTTGGCACCATGCATGATTTAAAAGCATTTTACCAAGTCGGCTAACATCCATAAATCATAACTAGTCTTCATAATATATTATATACACTAAGTCGGCCAAGAATAAAACATAATTCTCCAAACCAACGAATAATTCTCAAAGAAAACAACTTATAGATCTAAGCTTGCACATTAATTTCCCATCATACCACTAGCAAAGAGACTATCAATAAAAATCACATCATAATAATATTCACCTTAGTAGAATGCAAATTCTCCCACACAATAAGCCACACATAGAACAATAGTAAAATACAAAGTTAAACTCTGTCAGAGATAACTTTTTGTTCACAACGAAATACATCTCAAGATTCAAGATATAGTTGTCTAAATGAGCCAAGAAAACATGGTTAAGAAATTAGAGTCATATTAGATCTTGCAGTGAATTTCATACTCAAATACCAACACACTGATCCATCTCAAAAGGGTATTACCAGTAGAGAATAGCTTTTGGTAAACCAAGAAATATTCTCATATAGTTATCACCATGTTGACATCAATGACAACATAGGAACAACCAACACAAACCATCCATAATTCATGCTCATGTTGCAAGGCTTCCAATAGCATCCACATGTCGATTATCCTTTTGTGGGATGTTATCAATGGTAAACGATACAAAATTCTCTAACAAATTCATTGTGAGATCCTTGTATATTGATAATTTTTCATTCTTTGCTTGATATGTTCCATTTATTTGCTTAATCACTAATTGTGAATCACTGATTATCTTAATATTTTAAACTCCCAAAGCTAAAATAGCATGTAAACCAACAATTAATGCTTCATATTCCATTATGTTGTTGGTGCATATGAAGTTTAAGCAGTAGGATAAGGGAATAGGCTTTCTTTCATGCAAGACTATTATGACCCTGGCCTCAGAGCCTGTTGTACACTTAGATCCATCAAAGTATAATTCCCATGTTTCCCCATCTTTCTGAATAGTCAACACATTCTCATTAGGGAATGTTTCTATATTAGGTAATTCCAGAGGCATGGGAGCATCTACTAAGTGGTAATGCCGAGGCATGGGAGCATCTACTAAGTGGAAGTGTTTCTATATTAGGTAATGCCGGGCATGGGAGCATCTACTAGGTAGGTTAAGCTTTTCCTTTATGGGTTTTTTTGAAATAAACTAAAGGTCAAACTCTATTAACAACATAACCCATTTAGCTAAACATCTTGGTAAATCTATTTAGTGAGAAGATGTTTTAATGGATCAAATTTTTTCATTACATGTATTCCAACATTCAGTAAGTAATGTCTCAACTTACTATTAGCAAAGAAAAGAGCCAAACATTGTTTCTCTATTACTGTATATCATTTCTTGTAATCAATCAATGTTCGGCTAATGTAATAGACAGGATGCTCCTTACCATCCTCATATTTTTGAGCCAACAACTCTATGAGAAAATGGGTTGATGTTGCTATGTAAAGGATGAAAGGTTTGTTTTGCATATAGTAGGTTGTAAAATAGGTGGAGTAGTGAGATAATCTTACAAACTCTCAAAAGCATGTTTACAATCCTCATTCCAATTAAAGTGCACATCTTTCTTAAGGATATGTGTAAATGGTAACATTTAATCTACTAAGGATGCTAGAAAATGATGGATTGCTTGAATTCTTCCTTCTAAGATACACAATTGAGAGATTTTTCTAGGAGGTTGCATGTTAACTATAGCATCAACTTTCTTCGTGTCCACCTCGATGCTTCTGTGAGATACAATAAAACCTAAAAAAAATTCCACTATCTACACTAAGGACACACTTTTTCGAATTCAATCTCATGTTTTATTTTTGTGTTCTCTCAAAGATCTTCCAAAGGATATTCACATTGTCTTGTCAAGTTGAAGATTTAGCTAGAATATCATCAACATAGTCTTCCAAAATATTATTTATGTAACATGAAATATTAATGTCATAGCTCATTGATATGTTGCTCTAGAATTTTTTAATCCAAAGCGAATCATGACCCAACAAAATTTCCCCCAAATAGTTTTAAATGCTATTTTGTATTCATCTTGAGGGTTGATAAAGATTTGATTGTACCCAGAAATTTCATCCATGAATGACAACAAAGCATGTCCATCTATTGAATCTACTATCATGTCGATATTAGGAAGGGGAAAGTCATATTTTAATGACACTTTATTTAAATCACAAAAATCCATACACATCATAATATGATTATCGGGTTTCATGACTACAACAATGTTTGAGATCCAAGGTGAATAATCTTTAGGTCGTATGAAACCAGATTTAAGGAGTTTTTCAATAGCCCCCTTAACTAGCAAGGCTATCTTAGGGTTCATTTTTCATATCTTTTTTCTAACTGGTTTAGCATTTTCAACAAGGACTGTGTGCCACTATCTTAGCATCAATTCCTAACATATCTGAATAATTCTAGGCCAAAAGTTGGAGAAAGTCATGAAGAAAAGTTGCATGGTCTTCTTGTTCTTCATCATCAAGGAACTTTCCTATCTTAATCATTTTCTCTTTATTGTTAATTTCCATCACTATATCAATTGTATCTCCTTAAGGAAGTGCACTTTGTTTTGGAAATTGGGGTTGTACTCTTCTTTTCTCATGTCAATCTCACTACTTTCCTTTTCTCCATCTTTATGTTCGGTGCTCATCATAGCACATGTAACTTGTTTTGTTTGAGGAGGAGTAGATGGGTTGTCACAAAACCCTAGCATTTTTTTCAAGGCTTCATCATATTTGAAGTATTCCCATGATGGTTCACAAGTCATATCAAGCAATTCAGGATGCTTCAAGGTGAGATTGATTTTAGGTTTACACTTAATGGTGTTGATGTTTAATGAGGATATTTTGTTTGCTTGCATTATCTTAGAAGGAGAATAGATCCCAAACCACTTTTTTTTTGCGTGTTAGGTTGTACATGAACACGGATTCCTTGTTCTTCCTTTTCACATCCTTTTCCACTATAACCCAATTGTTTCATAAGCTCATAACCTCTTTCATAAAGTTTCTCTATTTCTTTTAGGTTTGGTGGTTGTTGGTATATGATCTATCTCATCGAAGTTTGTTGTGTAGCTTGTATCTTTTTCAAGGGTAGATGAGGTAGATGCTTGTGAGTTTTCTTCCAAGTTCTATGTTGACATAACCATTGGTTTCTTTTTTTTATCTTCTTTTCTTGTGATTATATATTCTCCCATAAATGAAGGTGCGGACTCTAAAGAACCCCAATCATCCTCCAATAACTTTGATACCATTTCATTTCTTGTTTATCTTCTTCCATAGGTTCTATGTTGGATGTTGGAATTAATGTATTTAGAGGATTGGTTGTTCCTTTTTCAACTTGTAAACAACTTTCAGGCTCAGGGTCTATTTCAATTTGGTATACCTTATTTTTGTAGACATACTTCATTATATGATGAAGAGTTGAAGGAACTGCATGCATATCGTGAATCCAATTAGGTAATCTTAAAAGAAGGTTATATGAAATATTATCAGGCATTACATGAATAGGAGTTTTCAAGGCAGCCTTTCCAATTTTAATAGGTAAAGTAATCACACCCAATGG
This sequence comes from Sequoia sempervirens, assembly GCA_007258455.2. Lineage (NCBI taxonomy): Eukaryota > Viridiplantae > Streptophyta > Pinopsida > Cupressales > Cupressaceae > Sequoia > Sequoia sempervirens. The sequence goes on from VDFB02349075.1 coordinate 295,111, forward strand.
TTGTTTGCCTATTTTATTGAATCCACAAATTGACAAGGAATCAGGTTGAATGTTTAACTTATCCACACCGAGTTTATCAAAAAGGGTCACACTACACACATTAAGAGAAAAGCCATTGTCAACAAGGGTTATTTTTATTCCTAACATGCTATGGATAGAAATTATCATGAAGGCATCATTTTTCTTTCTCATTTTTTTCACTACTTCTTCCTTAATGTTTGCAGATTGAGAAATGCAAAAATTATGACAAAGTTAAAATTGGAAAGTGTTAATTATTCTATATAAAAACTTCATTTAATTTAACCATTAAGCTAAGTAACAATTGTATGTCAAATTTTTTATTTAATCCAATTTAACTATTTTAACCAAATTGAATCTAAAAAATTCAAAATCATAATTATTTTAACATGTCAATAATCCAACTATTAAATTTATATTTTTTAAAAATTAAATCTATTATATATTTTTTTCTTAGATTGAATTGAATCTCAAGATTTAAATATCAATAACTATCTTACACATATTAATTTAGCTATTAAGCTAAGTAGAAATTGTATAATTATTCTATAATTATATGGGTACATCACCTATATTCAACATTGTAGATCTACATTAGTACCATGAAGCAAAGTTCAATGAAGATAGTACAATAAAATTGGAGAAACAGTTTCCTAAACAACAATCAGATGATATAGAAGAGATTTTGGATATTAGAGATGGGAGGAAGATGCATGGAAGAAAGTACAGAGAATATCTTGTGAAATGGAAAGGAAAACCAGTGGAAGATTCTTCTTGGATTTTGTAGGCTAAGGTAGACCCTATTTGTTTTCCTTTAGACCTAGCAAAGTGAGGGACTCACTTTTCAAATAACCCTGGATGTCTGATGCAGGAGCATCCTTGGTTCTTTGCAATCCTGCAACAACCAAAAATATTTTCTTTTAGTTTTTTTCTTATTTAGTTCTTGTTCAGTTCAAGTTGGAAGATCCATCATATTTGCTCATCGGACCCTGCGGATATATGTTTGCATTGAGGACATGTTCATTTTACTTATTCTAAGATTTTAGAGCATTTGGATCTTTTTCTGGAAAGTTATCAATTTTTGATTAAGTGACATTTTCTAGAATAGAGCAACAAAATAATTTCAAACCTAACAGCTAATTTAGCCTCTTGTAGATCCTACTCATAACTTTTGGATCTTTGCGTCATGATTTTAAATGTTTCATGGAGTGTTTCTGACCTTAGTTTTGGTCCACACCTTATTCTATGCACCTGCCAAGGAGAAATTTAAATTTGAAGGCCGACCTTGCATGCACATGTTACATTTTCTTTCATCGGATATTGTAATATTCTTGGCTGGAATGGAGGATTCTTGATCCCTGGATATGATATAAATAATTGTAATTGATGATTAAGAAGGTAGTAGTTTTAGTGAAGTAGGATATGGAATTCGATATGTAAGATTTATGCTCGCATTAAGGAACACATATGAAGAATGTATTTTGAGAATGCTGTATGAGGCCTGTGAGCTAGAATCTGTAAACTCGGATGTTGTCGAGTGACTGTAATTCAGATTTTTTATAATAATAATGATTGAATCTGAAATTTCCTCCATATTCCATGTTGTTTCCATTGTGTGACTCTTGTTGCATGGTCCAAACTTTTCTCCTTGAGGACCCTCCCTTCCGTGTCTACGCTAGTCACACTACACATATTAAGAGCAAAGCCATTATCAACGAGGGTTCTTTCTATTCCGAACATGATATGGATAGAAATTATCATGAAGGCATCATTTTTCTTTTTGATTTTTTTTCCATTTCTTCCTTAATGTTTGCACATTGAGAAGTGCAAAAATTATGACAAAGTTAAAATTGGAAATTGTTAATTATTCTATATAAAAATTTCATTTAATTTAACCATTAAGCTAGTAACAATTTTTTGTATATATTGAACTCCTTTTTTTTGTTGGACCAAGGACATCAATATCTAGTTATTGAAGGAACATATTATAAAAAAATAAATATAGATAAAAATGGTATTATATTTGTTGAGTATATGCCAGAACAAAAGTTTCTACATTATAGTCACTTAGTTTTAGCAACAAAAATAAATTTTGAAACTTCATCTAAAAAAGGACATTCCAAGGGCTGGGGCCCTATCTCGGTTGGCTAAACCCTTCTTGTTGTAGGAGGTTGATTATGAGGTCTAGTCTTCCCCACCCCCATGGTACCAGAGGTCATGTCGCGCCAACGCCACCAATCACATTAAATTTTTTACCAAGCACACTACAATTTATAAGGGGTTGTGCTACCCGATACCTGTAGTCGAAGAAAAAAAGAAAGGATGTTCCAAACAAAAGTGGAGGTTGTCTATTGAAGATCATGAAAATATTTTAGAGATAATTAAAGATAGAGAGGATTCAAATTATATGTACCAAGAGATTTAAGTTATTTAAATTTATGTATATATGACATATATATTTTAGATACATAACTCTAGGGATATGTATTCAATTTTTTTATAGATCTAAATAACTATAATGATTGGACATGTGACATGATTTAGAATGGTTTTTTTTCAAAGGCTTGGTCATCTATTTATAATTAAATAAATGTTCCATGTGGAATTCATAAGTTCAAGAATATTTGATTTCATTTGTTCAACTCCACTTATAGCATCATCTAGATTACTTTCTTTGCATGCACATGTAAATTCATGTATTATATGCAATAAAAAATCTCTTGAATTTAACTTCCTTATCATCTATTTCCAATTTTATTTGTTCTATGGAATTCTTGTTTAAAAATATTTGATTTCATTTGTTCAACTCCACTTATAGCATCATATGCAATACAAAACCTAGTGACTTTAAAAATTCATTTTTCCTAAATTCCTTATCATCTATTTCCAATTGCATTTGTTCCAAGGAATTCTTAAGTTCAAGAATCTTTGATTTCATTTTTCCAAATCCACTTATATAGCATCATATGCAATACAAAACCTAGTGACTTTAAAAATTTGTTTTGCCTAAATTCTTTATCATATAGATTTCCAATTGTATTTTTTCCATGGAATTCTTAAGTTTGAAAGAATCTTTGATTTCATTTGTTGAACTCCACTTATAGCATCATATGCAATGCAAAACCTAGTGAATTTAAAAATTCATTTTTCCTAAATTTTTGACCATCTATTTTTAATTGCCATAGAATTATTAAGTTCAAGAATATTTGATTGCATTTGTTCAACTCCACTTATAGTGCATCATATGCAATAAAAAACCTAGTGATTTTTAAAATTCAGTTTTCCTAAATTCCTTATCATCTATTTCCAATTGCATAAATGTTTCATGGAATTCTTGAAGTTTAAGAATCTTTGATTTCATTTGTTCAACTCCACTTGTAGTGCATCATATGTAATACAAAACCTAGTGACTTTAAAAATTCTTTTTTTCTAAATTCCTTATCATCTATTTCCAATTGCATTTGTTCCATGCAATTCTTAAGTTCAAGAATCTTTGATTTCATTTTTCAACACCACTTATAGCAACATATGCAATACAAAACCTAGTGACTTTAAAATTTAATTTTTCCCAAATTCCTTATCAATTATTTCCAATTGCATTTGTTCCATGGAGTTCTTAAGTTTAAGAATCTTTGATTTCATTTGTTCAACTCCACTTATAGCATCATCTCTCACTTTTTTTTCTTGCATGTAAATTCATATGCAATACTTGAAACCTAGTGAGTTTAAATTTGTTTTGTGTAAATTTTGTATCATCTATTTCCAACTGTATTTGTTCCATGGAATTATTAAGTTCAAGAATATTTGATTTTGTTTGTTCAACTCCACTTATAGCATAATCTCTCACTTTTTGGCTTGCATGTAAATTCATATGCAATACTTGAAACTTAGTGACTTTAAATTCATTTTGCCTAAATTCCTTATCATCTATTTCCAATTGTATTTGTTCCATGGAATTCTTAAGTTCAAGAATCTTTGATTTAATTTGTTCAACTCCACTTATAGCATTTAATCTCTCACTTTCTTTGCTCAAGCATGTAAATTCATATGCAATACAAAACCTAATGACTTTAAATTCATTTTTCCTAAATTCCTTATCTATTTCCAATTGCATTTGTTCCATGGAATTCTTAAGTTTAAGAATCTTTGATTTCATTTTTTCAAATCCACTTATAACATCATCTCTTAGGAATTGACCTAACTTACATATTTGCATTCAAATTATTTCTATTTCTTGACATATTTAAAGAAATTCATTTGTGTAATTAATTACATCCATCTTTTTAAATTTATAATGAGCAACCATTCTAGGAACATTTTTATTTATATCATGTAAAATTAAGACCTGTATTGTCTCAAAATTTATATATACAAATATGACATTTGCATGCTTGACATATGAAATTCATCCAACATTCAGCCAAATTCATAAATTCAATCCAAAAAGGGTGTAAACTAGGACCTACCCATAGCAATTTGTCATCACCCTTATGCATTTTCAAATGTACCAAAGATCATAACTTAAACTAGGTTGCAAAAGGTTTGATGCTTACAATATATATAATCTAAACCTCAAAGGATGATTTGAACATTAATCAAGATTGACTAAAAAATTAATATGTGTAAATCTAATTTTGATTGAACATATTTAAGAAAAAAAAAATTAAGGTACAAGTGCTAAATAAATAAAAACATAATGTGATATAAATCATAATGTATTTAATTTGTATATAATGTGACATGATAAACCATGTAATGTGATGTATGTATGTATACCATAATGTGAAGTGTATGTAATATGATGTAAATCATAACAAGTGTTCAAACCATAATAATGTGTACATGTATATAAAATGACATGACAAACCATAATGTGATGTAAACCATAATGTAAAATGTATGCAATATGGTCCAGGTCATAATAAGAGTTCAAACCATAATATTATATAGTTCATGACATGACAAACCATAATGTGATGTATAAACCATAATGTAAAATGTATATATGATGTGACAAGTAAAAAAACTCAGATAGAAGGATGTCTAGTAGAGATAGATGAATATGATCCCTACCTTGATCCCTCTCTCGATCCATGTCCTGATCTAGGTTGTGTCAAACTCTCTCCTAATCCAAGTTATCTCGATCCCTATCCTGATCTAACTTGTCTCGATCCATGTCATTTGCCCTGTCCCAAGCCCTGCACAAGTTCAAGTACATGCAATTTAATTTAATACGCATGTATATATGTAAAATTATCTAAGACTTACAATGTGCAAGTTCAATGTGTTGAAATGTATCAAGTAATTTAAATTTATTATTTAAATGTACCTCAAGTGTATAATGAATGGGATTGCCATCATGCTCCAAATCTCCAAACTCTAAAAAATCACCATATTGCTAGAAATTTTCAAATACATGATTTCAATCAGGAGTTAGAACTACTTTAAAATCAATTTTATTTAAAATATGTATAAATGTAAATTTTTAGAATGCAATTTATATATAAATCATTCAAGTACCTATCGTGCATCATTGAAGGCTCTACCAATCCCACAGATATCACAATAACACAAAGATACCTCAGGGACATTTATTGGTGGTATAGTATCAGTGCCAAAAAGAAGTGAACTATATGTGCCACGAACAAGATCAAGTGGCGTAGCAACCTCAGCATGATCTGGAACATGTTGAGAACTTGGACAAGGTACAAGATCAATAGAAACATGCTACACATGGGAGCCTGTAGGATGGTGTCGAATATCCTATGAAGTTGCCACCCCCTGACTCATATGTGTAGTAGGATGTTGACATCTAATAAGGCTTAGTACATGATCAAGAGGGATCCTATGCTCGTCACTAATGAACTTGTAAGTTGCTACTAGATCAGTAATGGAGAATACACACACATTACACATAGTTGTGTCACTCATATGGGCAACATCTGATGGTGATCAATGGATCATAAGTTGTAGATGTAGCCTCGATGGGAGGAAGGATAATCCGCAGCCGTAATAAGTATCTACCAATGCAATCACATGACATCTGATCAATCTGTGTGGTAATTGTGGAAATACTATCAAAAATCTCAACTCTAGTGGAGCATGTTGTTGTATCCTCATTGTTGCTAATTCCAAACATTTTGGAAGAACCAAAAGGTTTGGACCAACTAGTGCCCTCTTGTTCACGGGCAGTAGAAAATTTGGACGTCTATCCTCAGGTTTGTCAAAAAATATACCTCTACCCTATCTATCATACTCAGGAAAAGATGTGTAGTCCACATCTATCTATAAATGAAAATCTACATATAATAGTTTGCAAAAATAAAGTGGTAGCTCATCATTATGAGGTCATCTATGATGAGTTGCCAACCATCTGAAATATAGGAATGGAGCAACAAGCTCATTTGTACACCTAGTAACTATATATCCTCTAATTCTATCTTTTCCCTTATAAAAAAGGAGCATGTTATGCACATTATCTTGTGAAACTAACTTACTAGCAGGTCTCCATTTCTTTGTGTCAGTAACACCTAGCAAGAGATAAATAAAATTTCTCAATGCTAACATCATCATAAGAATTGCATGATCAAATGGTCCCAATCATATGTGAAATCTCATCTCTAATATTGACTAATTTGTCTCTATTGGCCCCAAATTAGGAGAGTTATGATTGGTTTGATCTAAACATCTCAATGCATTTTCTAATCTCCAGATGCTCTCCTCATATAAATTCATTCTATCCTGAGCATTCTGCTTAGACTAAAGAGAATGGTGAGATGAGATCCTTGATCATCGGCCATATATATGTATATAAATAAAGAGATCTGCATATCATTAAAACAAAATATTTAAATTAAAAATTTATCAAGTTTCAAAACTAAAACATATTTAAATTACAAATTTATCAAGTTCCAAAACGAAAACATTTTTAACTTTCTATCTAATGAGATAGAAAATTATCTTTATGAAATAGAACCTTCTACAAAGAACATAAGAAATGACAACTCCAAAGAGACAATGAGAAAGCAATACATGAAGGTGCAAATATATAATATTGAAGAAGGTTATGACCAACCCATATGATAAGGTTGCTTTCTCAAGCAAGGAGCATAGGTCTAAGTAGATCCTAGAGTTAGTGCATTTGGATGTGTGCGGACTAATGCCAATATGATCAATTGTAGGAAGCATGTTCTATGTTTCTTTCGTTGATGATTTATCTTGCAAGACATGGATAGGTACTTTTTAAAAATGAAGGATGAGATATTTAGTAGGTTTTAAGAGTTCAAAGCTTTAGTGTTTATCATGCACAACCATCTAATGATTAGGTCATGTTCTCTTGTTGAATCAATTTTAAAATAAACATAGGTGAACAAAATCATGTTTTTGATGTTGACACACAACTATTCATACATATATACATGTATATATATGTATGTATGTATTTGTATACATACATGTATACATGTACATACATAAATATCTATATATGTATCTATGTATGTATGTATGTGTATGTATGTATGCATTTGTATACATACATGTATACATGTACATACATACATATCTATATATATATGTATCTCTGTATGTATGTATGTATACATATACATACATACATACATACATACATTTACATGTACACACACATATCAACAAATTTGTTTTTAAGACAAGGTGCCATTTTCTTATATGCTTTATTAGCAAATCATAATAAATCTCATTGTCCTATCTACATAGGTAAAGATTTTACAAGCTTAAGATGAAGATGATCAAGGGTATTGGCAGAGAAGTAGATATGGGAATACCCAAACCCATATGAGGGTATAGAACAAGCTAATATAGGCAACTCTTGTATCAACCTACATTTATCATTAAGAACATTGTTGCAAATTTCAATGACAATGTTGTCCCATCAAAACAATTTTAGTTTTATGTATAAGTATATTAATCCAAGTATATAGATGTTGAACATTGTGAAAATTGGTTTTATCTTCAAGAGGTTCAAAGGTTTTAACAGTTTTCATGTGCTCAACCAATCTTGGTAGCAGATGGTTCATGAAATGATTCAAGAGCAATAATTTAGTACTCATTATTATCAAAGGACAGTGAGGCAGAACTTAAAATTCAGTGACAATATTATCTCATTAAAACAATTTTAGTTCTATGTATAAGTATATTAATCCAACTATATAGATGTTGAACATTGTGAAAATTGGTTTCATCTTCAAGAGGTTCAAAGGTTTTAACAGCTTTCATGTGCTCGATCAACCTTGGTTGCAGATGGTTATTGTACTCATTATTATCTAAGGATGGTGAGGGAGAACTTAAAAAGACACTCATTGAAAAATTCAGAGGAAAGAGACATTGTTCCCAGTATAATGATGAGATGAGACTATCAAAAGATCATGCAAAAGACAGTCCTTGAGCTCAAAAGTGCAGGGGTTGTAGACCTATTTATGGTGTTTCCATGGCAGTACACAATAGCATTGGGTGTTGGTGCTAATTACAAAGCCTACAATAGACAGGGGCTTTCTTCATGCCCAAAAGGTATTAAAAGTAATAAAGAGGTTTCATGAGAGATACGTGGAGCTTCAAGTGAGAGGTTTCATGAGGTATTAAGGACCATATGGAGGTTCACTGAAGGGGAATGGCAGTGATAAGATTTATTTATCCAATGACAACTTGGTTTTTGATTGCTTGTTCTCAAGGATTATCAAAGAATACAGTGGTATATTCATTGCCCAAAACAAACTGTATTGACCCTTTCCCGTGAATGCTTTTTCAGATCTACTGCCAGCATAAAAACTTTTTAAAAAACATCTCTTTCAATGTAAGAGTTTCATTGCAAACTGACCATTCTTTCAATGTAAGAGTAACATTACAAGAATAACAATAACAGTAACTTATTATTTTGTTGCATTCAAAGAATAGCCAATCTTAATTTATTGCTTTTCCAGGATATTGTAGTTCTGCGAGGGTTTCATGTATCAGTAAATGCTCAATAATCGCATTGCCATTACAAGGGTTTATTCAAACTGTAACTAATGTAATAGTATGCATGACATATTCACCATCCATTACCAAAAATGAATATCTCATTGCCATTTCAAGGGTTTATTCAAACTGTTTAATGTAACAGCAATATGAAACATCAACTATTCATTGCCAAAAACACAATTTAGACACTGTCATTCAAACTTCAAGACGTTTGATTCACAAAAATGAAAACAATCATTCGCCGACACGTCTGTGTGTCTCTACTAAGCCAAATCACCTCTGCAACAGTCTTCATTTGTTGTGTCGCAATCAACCAGCTGTTGAGAAAGATTAAACAGTTTATTGTTAACAATCTTATTATTTCCTTCCACTGCCCAACGGAAGAGAAAGCCCAGCAATCCCCTGTAAGAAAATGTCATAAACCTTAGGTATAAATTCGTGCATCCATTACATATTAAAATCAAATCTCTGCTTAAAAAAGCATTCATCTTCAAGTTCAGTTTCTGTTCTTGAAACATTCAGAAATCATACTAACCACATTTCTGCGTTTTGATAGACGTTTCTGCGTTTTGATAGATGTAACAGCGCCTTTCTTTCTCCAGTCGCATTTCCCAGGCAAATCGTCGTCATCTGATAACGAGGGCTGTTGTTCTTTGGATGGGACCCTCGCAAGCAATTGCAACTGGTCTTCACTTCTTTCTTTGGATGGGACCCTAGCCAGCAACTGCTGGTCTTCCGTTCGTCAGGGCTATAGTCTGCAAACTCGGTGAGGCCCAACAAGTACGACAAATTTTTTTTGTTGTGATCATGAATGTAACGCAAATTATTCTTGAAAATCTCAAATCTAATCTGCTTCTCATTGTCGTCATTGTAAGCCTTTCCATACTCGGCCACCCATTGTTTGAACCTGCCCATCATCATTTCTTCACTAGTCAAATCTTCGGGGCTGTAGCCCAGGTCCACCGATCCCTCCATTGAGGAAGGAAATGTTGCAACACAGAGCAAAATGAGCAATGGAAACATGTACTCTAAACCCTTGAACCTCCACATTGAACCCTGAATCCTGAACATCTTGAACTTTGAATCCAAAAGCGAAATCCTAAATCTTGGACCTTGAACTCCTGACCCCTTGACCTGATTGACAACCCAGAATCCCCTTCAACTCGGAACCCAAAACCTTGAACTCAGAAGCTGAATCTTAAATCTTAACTTAACCCTGGACCCTCAACCCAGAACTCAAAACCTTGAAACCAGAAACTAAATCCTATATCTTGAACCCAGAAGCTGAACGCTAAATCTTAACCCTGAACTCTCAACCCAGAACTCAAAACCTTGAACCCATAAGCTGAATCCTAAATCTTGAACCTTGGAACTTCAACCCCAAACCCTTGACCCTCGATCCAAAACCCTGAACTTGAACCTGGTACCTAACCCTGGACTCTGCACAGTTTTGTAAATTAATGATATGAAATGACAAGCAAGGCTTATTATATAGTGGCTTTTCCATACAAGATACAGCTACCCTAATGCAAAAAAATTATCGGGTGTTTATTCCAATTTTTCGCTGGCTTGCCAATCCGAAGCAGGAGTCTGACAAACATTTCCCCCTCTTCATTCATTACGCCTAAAACTGTGCCATGTAGCTAAAACGTGGACCAATGGGAAGTCAACAGATCACAAATCCGTACACCTAAAGAAATGCAAGGAATCTGTAACCGATACACACACAATCTTATGGCACCAGCTATCCAGCCCTCAAAAAGACAAATAAAAACAATTACATACTTTTCTTAACTAATTAACATAAATTTGGTTTGTTTCTTAATAAATAAATTTTATTTAAATAAGTTTTTTTTTTTTTTTTTTAAAATATATTGTATAAATATTATGTAATATATATAATACATAATATTATATCATATAAATATATTATATATTAAGATATAAATATACTATATATTAAGATATAAATATACTATATATTAGGATATAACATATATTGTTTATTATATAATCATATTATTTTATTTTATATTATGTTATTATTTTATATTGTAATATCAACATATTTATATAATATAATAAAATATATTTTAAAAATATATGTAATGTAAGTCAAAAGATATCTTTTTGGAGACACCTATAATATAAATAAAATAAAATAATCCTTAAATAGGTCTAAAGTAAAAAGTAAGAGAGATCCATTATATCAATTTTGCAATGTGTTCACCCCTCAATGCAATGCATATAAAATATAATATAAAATTATACCTTTTCACCTTGCTATGCTCAATAATTTCAAATGATGGAATTTTGATGGCATGGCATCCCTTCTATTTTGTTGTTCACTTATATTGCATGGTGGATACACAAGTGAAAAATTTGGTTATAAAGCATCACTAAAAGTAAAAAATTATTGAATTGTGTTCACTTAAAATCAGTCCTAATGTTTATTGTGCACCAATTTATCATACAAAACTATCTATCCAAATCAAACCATGTATGACTTTTCAAGATCAATTAAGAATTCAATGCCTATATTTATATAATTATGTCCTATCGCAAATTTTGTTAATGCTTTACATATTATTTTGTAGTTTGGTTTTCAAGAATTTAGCATTAGCTTAAGTGACTTTAAAATCATTGCAAAAATTGAACCCTAACCCTAATTGGGCTCTAACCTTAACTTTGAACCCTAATTAAATTAATTGAAATTTGACCTGTACCATAATTAAATAGTAACCATAACTAAGCTCAAAATTTTAGCCTAATTAAATCATAACCTAAAAATAATAAACATTGTTGTTCAAGAAACAAAATGTTTGGTATTATAGGTCTTCCCATATAAAGGAAAATAATTGTTTATAAAAAATGGCAAAAAAACATTTATACATAGGTGATTAGAGGGGTTTCATATTTGACAACACTGCATTCACCTATCCTCACCAACGTTAAGAAAACCAAATCCACAACTACTCTCAACTTTTTTACATTTGACAGGGCCTTTACAACAACACAACCTTGTTCTAATATGATGTTTTTTAAAATATAAATTATAAATAATTTTTAATAAATAAAAATAAAACAATTTAAAAAAGACATCATCAATAAATTTTTTATTTTTACTATAAGGAAAAATAGAGCATCTCAGAGAAACCTCCAAGAACAATAGTGCCTTCGGTAACTTTAATTTTGATTGGATTACCTCAAAGACACGTACAAATTTGTCTTAAAGTAGTTCATTTCCCACATTGACCCTTCTGAGAGAAGCACATGTAAATTCAACAACAAGCAATAACATATTCTAGAAATAGAACCAACATAGATGAAAGATAAGATAGAAAAAACATATCACATAGATTTACGTGGAGAAAACCCTCTCAGGCAAAAAACTCCACACTCCAAAGATTGATCCATTGTATTATTCAGCAATAAAATGTTACAATACAATTTCAGGCTCATAGCCTTTTTAGAGATTACATCTTGTTCATTCTTGATACAACCTAGTAGCAAATTGATCAAACTATCAAACCAAACAACCTTGGCACTATTACAATACCCTCACATAGTATATAGTACAGATCAACAAGAGAGAGATCAATCATGATTCATGATCAGGAGAGATTCTAGCATAACCTGCTTCTCTCCTCTTCTCCTTTTGGCCTCAAGGCCTCGGCCTTTCAGCCAGTCACTTGACCCTCTCTCTTTGCTCTCTTGGTCATCTTTACAGAACGCCCAATGCATACATATATACATTCTTTCTCGAGGGATTTCATATTTGACAACATTGCATTCACCTATCCTCACCAGCGTTAAGAAAACCAAATCCACAACCACTCTCAACTTTTTTACATTTGATAGGACCTTTACAACGACACAACCTTGTTCTAATATGATGTTTTTCTAAATATAAATTATAAATAATTTTTAATAAATAAAAGTAAAAAAAATTTAAAAAGACATCATCAATAATTTTTTTATTTTTACTCTTAAATTAAATAAGATATAAATTAAATTATATGAATATTCATTTGAAAAAGAAAAAGAAAAATCCCTTATATAACTATAGACTAAGGCAAGTTGACATCAAAAACTTTCATCAATAAGAAAATATATAATGAAACTTCATCTGGTGATTCTTCATTTTATCATAGTATCACCCATTTCCTCAAAGAATGGAACCCGTTTTTACAAGCCCTTAGCTTTTAATGTATGCCCGTTATAGTTGTGTTCGCCTCTCCTAGGCTTCTAAACATATTGTGACCATATTTTGATCTTCATATAAAATATTAATATCTTGTCCTATTACCACAGATGGAAAAGAAAAACATGTCATACAAGTGAAGCAAGCCATGAATACAAATTTACAACTTTTAATTTCCATCAGCTGAGTGCCAACACTAGGGCAATCAAAACAAAAAGCTCTCACTACCGTAATCTAAGCATAAATTTACCATACTTCTATTTTCTTTAAGCTCATTTTGTATACCAAAATGCGGTTAGTAATCATGTTGTGGGCCATGTCCTTTATTTGGGCCTAGACTAACTAGACCTTTTCTACTCCTAACAACAACCTAACAATCAAACACCAACCCAAAGATTTTAGAATAATAGCATCTCTATCATCGAACCTATTCAATAATGTTGATTTTAGCATATGTATAATAATAAGGAAACAGTGATATAGAAGTCCCACAACTGTAGATGCAAACATATAAATATTCGTCACATTTTTAACTTAAAACAAATTAACTTAAAACTATCGATTCTAATAATCATTTATATTTCTTTATAAAAAAATGGGACCCTTTGAAACCCCTCGTTTACCTCAGTTTCAAAAGTAATCATTAGCAAAGGCCTATTTCTACACTACAAGAACTGCAGCAAAAGAATGGTACTGCATTACTTATTATGTCAGAGCATCTATACTTATAGTTGAAAGGATTTGGCTGTCTTGTCTAATGATACCACTTTATTTGTATCATTGTCTCATAAACTACATATTCTTATAAAGATTTTTCAGAACAATAAGCCTTCGAAACGAGTTCATCCTTGTTAATTGAAGTAAATGCAGAAACAAGAATAAGAAAGCTTTCCGTAAAAAATCAAAAAACACCATTGAAAGTGAAAGCACAGTCTGACCGCAAAAGCCAAATCTTTTCTTTCTTCTACGAAGCCGCAATGGGCATTCGATCAATGGCTATTATGGAAGACTGTGTATCAACGAGAACCGAGAAAAATTGATGGTATTCATGGAGTGAAGCTGCATTTGAAGGGCCTAAATATAATCAATGGTCTCTTCCAATAGCAAAAGAGTGTCCATAGCCCTGCCGATAGGAATGAGACTCTTGAGCATTTCCACGCTTGCCTGTTCTTTGTTCCGGTTCGCCCGCAGCACGCCTACAACTACTCTCGTCCATTTAATACATGAAACGCACCATTTGCTTGACCCGAAACACTAAAAAGATCTTATTCTTCTCCTATCCAACAGGTTCCTTCTCCATTGGTGGCTCCACTTATATTTCATACTGCAACCGCAGGTGCGCATGAATGTACGAAAGCAGGAGAGATTTTAGTATGTTCAGCAGGGATGAAAGGATTTGGCTGTCTTGTCTCATGATTGGTTGTGAAACGATTGTTTTGAGTGAGAGGGAGTAATGTATTAGATGATGTTTAAAAACAGAGCAGAGGCAGATTTGGAGTTCAAAGAGGAATTCCCACATCTTATGGTTTTTAGTAGCAAAAATAGCACATGACTGCCACTGCCTGTCATTTTAAATGTCGCTTCAAAAACTTAACATAGAATATTTCTTCATGAAGATATAATTAAGATATAATATATATTGTTTATTATATAATTATATTATTTTATTAGCTATACTACACAATATAATATATAATAATAACTTGAGCTCTCTATCCTGATGATGGATCACGGAGTGTGATCCGAAACGTTGATCCAAAAAAAGCTTACACAATCTAATCCAGAAATAGCTTCTCATATTCTTATGAATTGTGGAAATCTAATAACATTGATATAATAATAACTATATTATTATGTTATTAACTATATTATTTTATTTTATACTTTCATCCAGATCTACAGTGGCAGCCAAATCTTTGTTAACGTTTGGACATTTTTAAAAAATTAAATAGGCAGCTGCCAGTATTAAAATATGCTCTCAGTTCATAAAATCTAGAAAAGAGCAAATTAAAATATTAAAATAGTGACCGCTAAAAAATAGTCATAATAATGGTCCCATTTTCTTGGAGGTTGTAACGTTCTTCCACTAACCTTCGTTACAGTTGCCACTCTTTAGTAATTGTTCATGTAACGTCTCCTTTATTTTTTTTAAGTTTTCTAAAATTATTCTACCGTTTTCTGGAATTATTCTACCGTTTCTTTTGAGTCGGCTGAGTGGAGAAAGGTTATTGCATTCATATTTAATCGCCTTTGCATAGTGATTACTTCAGGAAATCTGTTGTTAGGTTAAAGAGAAATACGCCTAAGTTTCAAACAGGCCAGAGGTAAGTCCCTAAGGTGAGCTTTCGATTACCCGTTTAGCTTCAAATTGTTGTGTTTGTGCAATGTTTGAATTTCTTCATCACTGAAGCTCTGCATCAGCGCGTCTCTCTAACATTTCTTATGTGTTTCAATGGATGCTTAGTAACAGAAGATTCTTTGTTTCCCATACCTTTCATTTCATTTTTATCTGTTATCCAACAGAGGATTTTGGTGAACCAGGATGAGAGCCCCGTACATTATGTGTGGCCATGCCAAGCCGCTTAGCTTGTCTTTCTCTAAGGCCATTGCTTGCAACCCACTAGCTTAAGCTAATTGCCAACTACTCCAGAAGTAACGTTGACTGTAGAAAGTTGTTTAAAGCCTTCATTGGATGTTCACCTTGACCTTGTTTGTGACTACAGAACAAAATGGGTGCTCTTGCTCTTGATCTCTTTATTTTGTATGCCTTATTGAGTTTCTGCAAGCATGTTCTCCATTTTGAGATGAATGTTACATGCAAAATATTTTTTTAGTTCAATTTCTAATGTTTTATATGGCTGGGAAACCTGTATGAATGGTTTTATTGTTAGCATATCACATTGTTGGCTTTCAGTTACGCGGTATACAGTTATGCAACTACTCTCACAGTTTCTTAACCGTATCAATGCTTCCACTATGTTCCACCTTCCTTTCTATAAAATACAGATGTGATATCAGTAATAAATGAATAAAGTTTTATATATTTTCATAACAATAGGTATCAGATTAGCAACCATTCCTCTGCGTGGTGAAAAGATGAGAATGGAGGTTGTAAAGTAGAATCTGTGTTGGATTATAATGTGCATCGTATATCGAGCATCTTTCCAACGTGGTGTGAAGAGGCAACCATGATCATGAGTCGTTTGGAGGAAGAGATGATGCAGTGACGCAGTGGTGGTAGTTCATATTGATCGCCCATGAATACTGGTCTCCAATAGAAGTAAACACAAAAATTGATTGTGAGGCCCTTTGGTTAGTCAACATTAATTGTAGGATTTGATCCATCAGTTTGGAATTGGAGAAGCATTGTTGCTAGAGAAGGATCTGCATAGAAGATTTTGCTGCCAGATGCAAAGATAAGCCCATGTTTATTTTTTGCCTATACAGAGATTTGGTTGCCAGATACAGAGATTATCATATTATGGTCTCAAATATTTAAGGGGTGCACATCTGAATTTAGCTGAAGCCAAAGAAGATTGTTTAGAAGGAAGCTGCTAATGGAAGCCGCTGCTAAAAGGAGAGACTACTAAAAAAAGAGGAGATCGCTATTATAATCAATGTAAATTGCTGCAGCATGCAATCCGCTGATTTCAAATCAGAACTAGGGTTCGATGGTTGAAAATGCCCACCTCTGTTTGGAAGGAGACCGTGGCATCCACCGCCAGACAGATTGAAGGCTATGTGGAATGTCGCAGATTGAGAAGACAAGGAGATCGTCTGGGGATCCTGTGGCCATTTGTGACAGATGTCAGGCAAGATTTTGGAGGTGATCCTACCACCATTTGTGATAGATGTCAAGAGCTATGTTAAGAGGAGATCCTATCACCATTTGTGACAGATGAAAGCTTTAAGAGGTTTTGAAAAATGTGGGCATCGCGTAAGGAATTGGCAGTTTGAAACATCATCGAATTGGCATCAAGGATTTGTACAGATCGGAGTAGATTTCAGTCAAAGTCTGTTGAGTCTAGCCCAACTCCGCAGAGCTGAAGAAAGTAGTGAAAAGCAACAGATAAAATGAAATAGTGTTTGTGTTGTAATGTTCTAGATGTTCTGGTAATTTCTACCAGCTTCCAACTTCTCCACCGTCCTCATTAAAGACTCCATCTAGAATGTCGGTGATAAGAGACAAGAAAGAAACGTGAGGAAAATTCTAGAGACTGTTGGATACTCCTGAGACCTCTATAAAATGAGGAAGATGTAAATGTTTTTGATAGGCAATGTAGTTAAATTTTTATCTCTTTCTTTGCCTCTGCCCACCTCCTACATTATTGGACGTATGTAGTAGGTTGTGTTTAATTATTTTTGCTGATGCATTTTAATTAATGAGAGGTATTCAATCTGACAAGAAATGAAGACCTGCGAAGATTGGTTGTATTTATAATTGTGTGGAGACCTAAATAGGAACTAAAATCTCAATGCAAATAGAGCACTTATTTTTGTCAAAATGGCGCTTTGGGTTTGAACTTCTGCACCACTTTTATTGTTCCTATGAGTATGGATGTGACAAGCATGAGTGTAATCAAGAAGAAATAAAGTGGCTATCAATGAACTATAAGGGGAGTTGGTGATAAAATTAAGTTAGGGTTGATATTGAAATAAGTTCTTTGGATAGAAGGAAGTGTTTATCTTTTCCTTAATTTGGTGGAGATTGATGTCTTATTGAAGATATGATCTATCTTACTTTGATAGATGAGACTAGGATGAATAAGGTTTTGTATTCAAACATGATGATTTTTATGGAAGATGTGGTTATTGTTCACAAATATTTTGATGTTACAATGGTACATGTGTTCATGTTCTTCCCATTGATAATACTGTCAAGAGTATCAACCTATTTAAAGCCCTATTTGCTGAAAGCTTATTAGCATAGTGAAAAAGGGAGGTTGTTTCTTTGAAAGAAGTGATATGTGTAGAAGGATTCCTCTAAAGACTCATTAAAGATATCAAATGGATAAAGTGTAATAGGGTCACACTAGAGACTAGTGGCATTGGAGGATTGAGGTTATGATTTGGGAGTTCATGGGAGGAATAAATCAGGAATTTGGCTAGGGGCTACACCTTTATGAGGTAAGGTTTTAGGGATATATTTGTAGGAACAATGTGATAAGGGGGGAATGTTAGCATATCACATTGTTGGTGGTCAATTATGCGATATACAGTTATGCAACTACTCTCGCAATTTCTCAACCATCTCATTGCTTCTGCTATGTTCCACCTTCCTTCCTATAAAATGCAGATGTAATATCAATAATAAATGAATAAATTTTTATGTAGTTTCATAACATTTATAATGGTGCTTATCTGATTAAAATAATGGCCAATTATATTTATCATGCAAGATGGTATAGAATTAGAATAATGTCAATTTGGTCTACATCAGAAACATGAAATCAAAGTTGAGTGAATGTGGATTCTTAGTGCGTTATCACATTTTCTATAGTTAAAAGATGAGTGAACTCATGAGAAACTACATGGAGTGTACCATTAAGATACTAATTATTATATAAGACCCTTGCATTTAGTCACAACAAACCAAAATAGGACATGAACATGCATATGAGGTCTGAGATATGGTGTTGAAATGCCAAAGGTAGAGATAAGACTACATGGCTTCCTTTGCCATAAACGTGGATTAAATTAGTGGAGCTAACATGACCTAGATATTTATGAGGATGATTTTTGTTTCTGTGGTTTTAATAAATGAGGTAATAATAAAAAAACAAGGTAATAATTGTATTCAATAATTAAAAAATATTAAATATATATTATTTATAATAATAAAAATTATTACTAAAAAATATTAAATTTAAAATTAATATATAATACAAGTTAATTATATTTATTATTATGTAAATATAAGTTATATTATTATATATATTTTATTCTATAATAAATATTATTAAATATACATATAAAATTATTATAACTAATAATTTATTTTTTATAAAAGTACAAGTAAGCTAATAATTATATATTAGTATCTCTCCCTCTCTCCTTTCTCTCTCTCTATCCATATATTTCTCTTTCTCTATCTCTCTAATTCTCTTTCTATCTCCTTCCCTATCCCTCTTGATCTCTCTATATCACTCTTTATCTCCCTCTCCCTCTCTATATATTGAGCTATCTATCTCTCCTCCATCTTCTCTCTCTCTCTCTCTCTTCCCCCCTCTGCTCTCTCTCTCTACCTACCTATCTCTATCCCTCTCTCCCCCTCTTCTTGATCTTTCCCTCCTCTATCTAATTCTCTCCCTCCCTCCCTCACTCCCCCTCTTCTCTATCTCTCTCTCCCTCGCTCCCTCCCTATCTACCTATCTATCTCTTTATATCTACCTCCCTCTCCCTTTCTCTTTCAATATATCTTTATCTCTTTCTTTGTCTTCCCATCTCTCCTTATTTCTTTCTCCCTCTCTCTATCTCCCCCTATTTCTCTTTGCCTCTCTCCATCTCTACTTCTCTTTTTTTGTCTATCTCTTTCTCTCTTTATCTCCCTATCTCTCTTTGTCTTTATCTCTCTATCTATTTTTCTCCCTTTTCCTCTCTCATTCTATGTTCATATTTATCTCTATTTGATCTCTCACCCTCTATCTGTAGATATATCTCCCTCTCTATCCATCCATCTCTCACTCTTTGTCTCTCTCTCCCTCTTCCTAGACCTATATATCTATATCTCTCCATATTTCTTCTTCCATCTCTCCCTCTATCTTTATCTTGTTATCTCTGAATCTCTCTAGACTTCTGTAGTTCTTCCTCTCCCTCTACCTCTTTTTATATTCTCTCTCTCTCTCTCTCTCTCTCTCTCTCTCTCTATATATATATATATATATTTATATATATGTATTGCAAACATAACATGAATCTATTGGTAATGGATCTTGATTATCCTCTTGATTTAGAGGTTTTGTTTTAGTCTTGTTTGGATCTTGTAAGTGGGATTTGAATCTATCACTTCTCCATTGAAATCTTTGTTGCAAAAACAACATCGTTTGATAAATGACCTACCAATTTATCATGTACTACATAAATGTATACAAAACAATAGACCAAAATTTTCCCTAAACCTTCCACATCTCTTTGACGTATCCATTGCACACCAAGGTGAAATTGCTAGTTTACTGAATAACATTTCCCCACCTAATTACTTTATTTAACTTCTAAATATTGAAAGCAATCACCTTAAAAGACATCCCAATTTAATTTAAGTCACTTAGATTACTTTCCTAATTCTTAATCATTCCCTTCACCTTCTAATTAAAATTAACTATTTTACTTCCCAATAAATGATCAACATAACCTAATAAGCAAAAGCCTAATTAATTATTTTTCATATAATATCAAATCTTATATACAACTATAAATATACATTATATACGCATAAATATATACTCAAATCAACACACACACAGATATATATATATATATATACCACCGAATTTAATCCAGCCAAATTCCTATTGACCAATAAATGAAAGCATCCACATAAATATTTTATCTAATTATAAGGCCAAATACTATAAAACAAAAAGATGGACTTCCCAGACCTAAAAGGCAACCATATAATAACGTCGCTGCTTAAAAAAATGGAAGTTATGCGTCTATAGTATTAAAATCGAATGCCTTTAGAAGAATATGATCCGCAAATGACATCTTAAATTTCCAGCAACAAAAAATAGTGAATTCGCATGAGACAAATCAATATGAAAGAAAAAACGAGCTAGGCAGTGAATTCGTATGAAACGAAATCAGATCTCCTGAAGAACGACACACAGCCAGATTATGGCGCATGGGTAGGTACCATTTGACAGAGGGCCTCAAAGAGTTCGCAGCTCATGGGATGAGTGATAGTGGAA
This sequence comes from Sequoia sempervirens, assembly GCA_007258455.2. NCBI lineage: Eukaryota > Viridiplantae > Streptophyta > Pinopsida > Cupressales > Cupressaceae > Sequoia > Sequoia sempervirens. The sequence continues at coordinate 316,237 of VDFB02349075.1, forward strand.
TTCACTCAAGTTAAAGGTATTTCTATATTCAAGACTTATGTCTAAGCCCAGTCGTAAAACAAAGAAGGCTCTGCCCAGGCAATGGATGTTGCATAAAGAAATAAGGAAAACTATAAGAAAAATTACCATCATACGCCTACCAAACTTATAAATGCAACATAAACATGCAGAATAAGACTCAAAATCAAAAGCAACCGACCGATTATTATCAACACATAACATAATATTAATATCATATTCTACACACCAGTGTTGTACTGCAAGTTTACACGGTAGGGTAGGCTGCGAAGGTAGCATAGCACACTGAGCAGGTTAATGGCGTGCGGCTAAATGAAACAATCTGAAAGTTTCGAACAATCTCATTCATGTATTACAATCTTATGTGATCATGACATAGCAGAGGTAATTGTGGAGATTATTGGTGATGCTAAATGAAACGATCTGAAAGTTTCGAACAACGCAAGTGAATAGTTTCGAGGAATTCCTCAAGAAATGCGATATCATAAGATGTCATGATTGCAGGGTAGACTCAAAATGGGTTTCTTGAAAGAATCAAAAGCTTTGATGTATACGTATATATATACTAGCATAGAAAGCTAATTTGCAATGGACACTGAATCTTACAAATAAAAACACATATAATACATATATATACTAGCGCTTGCACCTCAACGAGGTGCAATGGTTATGCCGATAGCAGGATATACTCTCGCAATATATTGAAGGACAGGGGAAAAAATCGCAAAAAAATGTAAATTGCTTTTCTTAAGACTAACTATTTATAGGAAAAGTCAATTGATGATGGGATGCGAGAAGATTTGAATATGAACAAATGGAACTTAATTTAAATCGATATGTTATGCTAAATGGTTTTACAACATATACCTTGTAACCGAATGTAACATAATTGAAAAATGCATGTTGCGAGTATAGGAAAAGTCAATTGATGATGGGATGCGAGAAGATTTGAATATGAACAAATGGAACTTAATTTAAATCGATATGTTATGCTAAATGGTTTTACAACATATACCTTGTAACCAAATGTAACATAATTGAAAAATGCATGTTGCGAGAAAATATTTTTATAATACAAAAACTATTTTATGACACATCAAAACCACTAATTCAAGAGATTGGTTATGTATAATACAATTGTTGGTGGTTGACGATAAGGTTCTTAGTGTTTTATCCACTCCTGTAGCTGAGAATAATCATTTTAGGTGAATTAATTGCTTGTGTGTTGTCGTTTGTCATTCTCGAAGACTTTTGTTAAACAATTCATGGGTTTTATGTCTTCCTTCAATTTCCTTAAGAAAAACTTGTTAGACAGTTCATATTCTTGTGCATGAATTTTCATTTTGAATTATGCATACTTGGGTAAAATTTGTTGTTGGAAGAGTTAGATTAAGTTATATCTCTCTCCTCAAACTCTTAAGGTAACTTGTATGCAAACTGTGAAATCCTAGGCATGTGAATGGTTTGACTAAATAGTTGACGTAATGTGGCTTAAGGAAATTCCTTGGTAGTTGAATATGTTTGCAATGGGTTTGTTGTAAAGGCTTTAAAAACCTTCAATTAAAATTTGAGCATCATCCTACATGCCTACACTTAGATTGGAGAATGGTAGAAGGGAATAGATGCCTATCAAAGAATAATTAAAAAGTATGTTTAAGTTGGATGTAATTGTGAATGCCATCTTGTATCAACACATCCATAACAAAATTGATGCACACAATTTAATAAAGAAGATAGACACAAAACTCTCTCTTGAATGATATCAAATTATGAACTACTTTTTAGCTTATATTGCAACACGACTCAAAATTCTTTGTAGTTTCGTAATGTCTCATGAGAGGAAGGAAGTGTGGCTTCAATAGTTTATATAGAGATTTAATTAGGCTCATGTTTTATTTGACCATCCGTAAAGTCCATACTCACGATTATAAATTGTTATTAATGATTATAGAAATTCTATTTTCATGGAAAGCATTGGAAACCCACATATAATGAGTACAAAATATGTATGATGACTAAAACGCAAGACCTGACATTGATCATGGTATAAGGGTGCAACTCATTTATTAAATTTTGGATTCATTAGTGATTGAAACTAATATACCTTTGTCTTATAAATCAAAATGGTTTGAATGAGACATCATTGTCATTGATTTTGCGGCAACGTACCTAGTGTCCAATGTCCTTCAAAATGTGATTGATAGTAATGTCAAGATTAAATTAAGAGTTAGTTTTGGAATTATGTATAGACTTATAGGTTTTTAAGGTAAACCTAATGGATAGTGGTAAGGGTTGGTTAATCACAAGGAAAAGTATTGATTACAAACTTATTACCATTATAATCATATCATGTATCGTTTTTGATAATTTAAGCAACAAAACAAGGGTGTTGATCCATAATCATATCACTTATTGTTTACCAATAAAATTAGGATAGTATAAATAGAAAAGGAAAATATCATCTAATTTGTAAACTAAGCTATTATAGGAATTTATGAAGTCACACTACGAGATAAATGAAATCAATGGAGTTAGAACATTATTATTAATAATATTGAGTACCCACCTTCATCTAAAAATAATTTGATTATTCACTATATCTTAAAAGCATCCTTTAAAATGGTAGTGTGAATAATGTTTGTGATTCTTTAAATGAAAAGTCAACATCTAACTATAATATATTTCAACATCTAGATATTTTTCCAACAAACCAAACAAATTTGTTTGAAAGCGCTACACCTAGGTTATAATATCATTGGACATGTCTTATAAAGGTACACCCTTCCAAGGGGTTTACGTGGGAAATTTTCCGATCCAATAATAAGTGAAAGAAACACTTTTGCTACCTATCTTATCCATCAATTTCTGCTTTTACCTCATTGGAAAGACAACTGACACCTAGAACGTTATAGTTCTCCATTGCTTCCATTCGATCCTCTTTAATATGCAAAAGCGCCGACAACACTTGACTCATTGTTGGGCGTTCATCTGGTATTGCTTTCGTACACAGTAAAGATATCTTCAATAAATTATGCACTTTTTCTTCTTGTTTTTCATTGGATATCTCCTCCATTAGAGATGTATCGACCAGTTCAGCTACCCCGCCACTGGCCATAACACCATTTTCAATCTACTGTTGCAAACTTATCCCTTCACCACTCTTAGACAACAAAATTGAGCTGGTGGGTCTTTTGCTCGCCAACAACTCCATCAAAACTATGCTGAAGCTGAAAACGTCTGCTTTTGGAGTCACACACACCATATATGCAAACTCTGCAGAAACACCAAAGAATAAATTTACTATAACATACTTCAATAGGATGGGAAGATTATAGATAAAAATGCATGTTTTCTTACCTGGTGCAAAGTACCCAATAGTTCCCTGAAAAGCTGAAGAAGATGATCCTCTGCTATCTTGCTAGAGATGGATCCCAAGCATTCTTGTAGTATCAAAGTCGCTCATATGAGCTTCAAGATCTTCATCTAGAAGAATGTTTGCAGTCTTCAAATCACAATGGACAATGGGGAAACCGTATTCCTCATGCAAATAAACCAATGCCTGAGCTATGGATATGGTGATGTCAAGCCTTTTGGATAAACTCAAACTTCTACCCTGTTCTCTGTTATGTACGACTGCATCCAGATTGCCGTTTGGGAGAAATTCTAGTACTAGAGCCCTTAAGTTGTTATCCCAAGCATACCCCAAAATCTTTACCAGATTTTTGTGTCTAATGTGAGATAATGCATGCAGCTCTGTGTTGAAACAACATTCTACTTCTTTGCGGTTTTCTATCTTGAGGACTTTCACCGCCACTATTCTACCATTGTTGAGAACGCCCTTGTAGACCGTGCTGATGTTGCTGCTTCCAATGATGTCTGAATTGAAGTTTCCAGTAGCATTCCACAAATCTGTTCTAGTAAACCGCTGAGGATTTGAAGGGACATTCAAAGAAGAAGTGCCCTCTCCATTCGCATTTGGTCAAACCTCTATTAATGGTGATGGTGCACCTCACATGGTGTCCATGCCTTATTTATGGCACGACACTCCCTTTTGTTCCCAAAGGAGAGTCATCCCGCCTATTGAGTAGATCTAGTACCACCCATGGTGTGGGTCCATACTGTCGGAGAGGAGATCTAGGCTACAGATCGGGCCATTAAGGCAAGGTCCCCGCCCGCTGAAAATGTGCAGATTTCCCATTGGAATAGTCCACCGGCGTCAGACATCAGACTAATCCGGTGGGATTTCCCACCTATAATAGCCTATCGGCTAATAATTCAAATGTCACTTCAAATTTTAATATCAAACTATAGATAATTGATCTACATATACAACAAACTTTAGACTTATTGTATTTTCACCAACTACCAATTATGAGGCAAGTCCAATATAATTTATGTACTCCAATCATACAGAATATACACACTAGCGCTTGCACCTTAGCAAGGCGCAATGGTTATGCTGATAGGAGGGTATACTATGGTAGTGTATTCAAAGGGCAAAGAGGGGGGAGAATGCATGGGGAAAGTGCAATTTGGTTTTTTGCAAGAGTAATTATTCGTAGCGAACGTGAATGGGTGGCGGGATGCAAGTAGAGTTGAATATGCCAAGTGGATGAACAACACAATTTATTATCTTAAATGGTTGAAGTGTTGGAACATTATAGCTCAACTGGACCAAGTACATTTGTTGGTAGTTCATGATATACAAAATGTGTGCTATGAAAAGTCAAAATATTGGTGAGCAATTTTGCATTAGAAGTTTTTTTTGAACAAAATACAGTACAATTGTTGGTGTTTGATGGTGAGGGGCTATGATATATGCCATTTGGCTTCAAGGCCTGCAAAGCAAAAGAAATGGAATGGTTAGGTGGAAACATTATTTGTTGACATGTACAATGATTGCTCCATGTTCAATTTATTATAACACTATTAATGAGAACTATTTTTTTTTTCCCATAAAATAAGAAAATTACCCAAAGGACATTAACATGTTGAGGGCATGTTCAATTTGTAAAAGAGAAATTGTTGATATAACAATAAGCAGGAGCGACATGAGGGAGAAAGGGAAAAGAGTTGTGTACCTTGACTTTTTAGAGATAGTTGTTGTAATCGGGCTTCCTCTTCTTTTCTCATAATTGTGTATGGGTGGTTATGCATTTTTGAGTATCTCTCAAAGGAGAACATTGGCTGAATACGAAGGTTGTTCAACAATTTCACTCTGGATATAGCTGTAAATGTTAGTCCTTGTTGTTCTATTTTTCCAATGTCGATAGTTGCTTTGGCCAACATTAGGCCTTGGGATTTGTGTATGGTAATAGCCCATGCCATTGTGAGCAGAATTTGCCTATGGCTACCCAATGATACAAGTATTATCGGTATACTTTTGGGGTCATTTTCATTCCATGCTGGCCCATTATAATTATCGATCCTTTCCACAACATAAAGTGGAACATCTGGTGGTCTGGAACCAAGGCTGTAAACTATCTCAACAACTTCACCTAGAGCTCCATTTACAAGGTCTGCTTGTGTCCATATGTTGGTTGTCAGCATGATGCGTTGCCCTCTACAAAGCAATACCTACTTTTCAAGTTGTTCATCAGTAGTTGCATTATCTGCTTCAGTCCTGGTGGTAGTTGCAGCACTTATTGCAATTAGATGGTTTAACAATTTTAACATTCTTCTATTGTGAAGTCTAACTAAATCATTGGTAGCAAACAAGTGCATTGAATTGTCAAACATTTCTTTTTCGCTAGAGGTGAGATGCTTATCTGTGCGTGTTTTTAAAAGTTCCCAATCCTCTTGTGATGCTTTTGCATTGTGTATGTTTTGCAACAGTTGGCGAAATTGTCTTTGTTCCGGAGTCTCACCTTGTTGACGAAACACTGTGTCTAAGGTGACAACGGTCGTGAACTGGTCCCATAGTGTTTTTGGAATTACAGGCGGGAGCTGTGCAAGGTCACCAATCAGAATTATTGACACCCCACCGAAATAAAGATGTTGTCGATGCGAGAAGGCCTCACGTAGTCTCGCATCTATCTTCAGTAGCAACTTTGGTCCTATGAAGCTCATCTCATCAATCAACATATATCTTATGTGTTTCATCTCTTCTTGAAATTTCATTAATGATTGTCCTTGTAGTGGGTGCATTTCTTTCATAGGAATTTGAAGCATTGAATGTATAGTCGATGCATGTATATTAAATGCAGCAACCCCTGTAGGAGCCAATGTGAGTAGCTGGCTTTGCTGGTGTAGATTGTAACTATCAAGTGCTTTTCTTATGCGAGCAATCAAGTATGATTTCCCTGTACCTGCTGTCCCTTGAATAATCATGTGCAATGGTTTATTTGAGTGATGTTTGCTATGGTTGATAATATGTGTGAGTGCTAGTTTTTGTTTAGAAGATAATGTATAGTCTGGGACATCATACTTACTTGGAGCATGGCTTTCATGGCTACATGATTTTTCCATGTTTATGAATTGTGTGGCAATTTCATGAAGCTCTTGGGGAACTGCAAGTTGTTCCCATCTGTAGCTGCTATCAAACTCATGCCTTCCAAGCAGGTCAAGCTCATTTAGGCTGATGTTGTTTGAGGGGCCCATTTGTGAAAATAATTCCCATTCATTCATTTCTAGTATGTCCCTTTTGTCCATCTCAATTTTGCTGTCTAATTCTGCATCGTCGGTGTTTTCGTCTGAGGGGGCAGTGCATGGGACATGCCATACATCATATGTGGATGCATTCATTTGCTTCCAATTTGCAAGTATTGTATCCTTACACTAGTGGAATTTGGCAAATAAATGACTACATGACTAAAAGTTTTAGTCAGGTGACTAAAAGTTTTAGTCACGTGACTAACACTAGTAGAATTTGACAAATAAATGACTAATTTGGTCATTTATAAGTGACTAATTTGGTCATTGGGTAAAATCACAACTAAATGACTAAATAAATGTGCTCATTATTAAAATCTTGGCCATAATTTTCATTTTAATAAACATACTCTAAAACCTTCGTCAAGACCTTATTTTCGATCGTAGCTTGCCATAATTAATAATGAAATATTACAAATAAAATTACTAATTAATAGTTTTTGTGGCATAAATATTTTGTTTTTGTGGAATAAAATTACAATAATATTCTAAAAAATGTGCTTATTGCCCCATTTAGTCATGATCTCTGTCGTCAAATCCCACTCAAAATGCCATGGGCCTTAATAATACACAAATCACAAAGCCTAACACTTGAAAAGGCAACAATCAATATCAACAATGTAGATCAGTATGACCTCACATTAACAACTATTTATAGAGTGTGTGAACTTGCAAGCCTATGCATAAAACTATCCTTCACATTTCAATGATATGCACGCATGCAACAAAGTCCATAGGTAGCTCGTCGAAAGCAAGAAGAAGAACACTTATTGGCATTATCAAATTCAAACTCTTGAATGAACACTAATACAAAAAAGAACTGCAGGTTAGTTACTTTGATTTTATCAACTACATTTTTCCCACTTCCAACCAAAAAACCCTCATTGCATACTTAGTTACAAAGTGTCTCCAATGATTAATCCAAATTCCTTCTTTCAAAAAAGTAGTCATACACTACACATGAATCATTAATATCAACTTGCTCTAAAACATGACCAAAAAAACATCTTTCTTTTCTCTTATCAACAATTTTCCTACAAGTATGGAAATACATAAAAGCAACAACAAAATAAGACCAAACACTCTCACAACTCAACCATTTTGCTGGCACTAAATGCCATTGGACTAGTTCCTCATTTATGTCGTATTTTATTTCGATATTATGTCCCAACTCCAGATTTTCTCGAGATAATTTCCTTTCACAAACTAGATACTCATTTGTAGATTGTCATAGCAATATTTGCAATTACACTTCTTCAAATTTGAATGTGGATTTTCTTTTCTAGGATTGTAATTGAATGCACCTAAATCCTTATGCTATGGCTTCAAATTTGAATGTACCTTTACTTTTCCTTTATAGTAATTGAACGTCTTATGTAAGGGAAGTCCAATTATTTGGAATTCATGTCATTATGAAAGAACACTCATTATTTTCAAGCTTTCTTGCTACCTCTTATTTAAAGTTATAGTGTAATCAACCTTTGTGGATTGAGATGGATTATATTCAAAATATGAAACATCTTTATCATGCAAAAACAATATCTATTGATCTATTTGATGTTTTCTTGATTGTACTATTTAGATATCTATGTTCATATATCATTGGTAGATATAAACAACAAAAAAATAGAACAACTATTAAGATTTTAAACTTTAAAAATCTACACAAATGACTAAAAAAATAAGAAAAATTATTTGCACAAATGATGACAAAGGCTTCAAAAAAGAGAATCAAAAGAAAAGGTAATTTGTAGGTATTTGCAACACAAATTATTGTGCATGATTTATTAGTTTAAAATCTATTAAACTTTAAATTTATTTCAAAAAACATAAACTATATTGCCTGTAGTATCCAAACACATTGACAACAACTTTAATAATACTACTGCTTTATGTAGTAACCAATTGTAACCTTGAAGACCAAGATCCAATTTTTTCAATTTTGGTTAAACATTTTTTGACATTCTTATGTGGTTTTGTTATTTGTTTTTTTGCAGCATCAACTTTTGCATGAAATGAATGAGAAGTAATTGGTGGACATCATGGCTTTCAAATCACCCCCACTTAAAAGCAAAAAGTGAAGATACTAGCTAATGTCCTTTAAAGGATTAATTTAAAGGGAATAGATATTATTTTAAAACTTTAGAACATGTCTATTATTATAATTACTATTTTTTATTAATAATGTTGAGGGATGGAAATAATAGCCATATTATATACGTGATAGCTGCCCCTGCAGGGAGGTAGATGTTGTTGATTCCCTTCTGGAGCTAGAAGGCATGCTCGAGCAACTACTATGGAAGGGGGGTCGTTGAACACTATCCATCGGGGCTACCTTTTATACCGAGCACTTCCCTCCCATCCCAATTAATCAGTAAAAAGGTGAATGGGTTCATCGGTGGAGTTTGTTAATTAATCAGCCCGCTATTTGAAGCTAGCCCCTTAAGCGCATCGCGCCCACCCTATAGGAACTCCTTAGTTGCTAGCCCCCTAGCGCTTTGAACAAATATATGGGGGGGAGGTAGCTCTCTCTAGAATCTTTATCTATCTTTGCCATATTCTATACGTAACATGCCTACCCCACCCCAGCTGCTAATATAGTTGAAAGCAAAAGCTCCAATTCCTTACTCTAGCTACTTCTAGCTTAATCTAGCTTCAAGTAGCAGGCTAATTAATCTTCCTACTTAATTGAATGATTAATGAACTGATTAATGGCAGAAGCACAATGGTCCCTACTATTCGGCTGGGGATAGTTGGCATGTTACGTATAGAATCTTGACTGCCCTATTATTCTATTCCCCCGGGGTTGGATACACTAGCTAGTGTTAGTTAAGGAATTGAGATCCCAATCCCTTTACCATGGAAAGCATGATCCATACCGATCCGAATGCGAGGCCTTACGAACGATCAACTAATCACTAGCCTTGCTTCCCTTACAAGTGACCTTTCCAATTCCCCCAACTCTAGTTTCCCAGCCAGATTAATGGCACTTGCTAACCCCACCCCCCCTCTCTATAGTTCTAGCAGGCTGATTCCGTAGAATAGTAGGGACTCCCACCCGGAACTAGAATTCCTGGGGGCCCCCTACTATAGAGATCGATGATCCAGGGTGGGTGGGAGGAAAAATAGAGATCGATGATCGGCTTCTTTTCATTCCTCCCTATCTCGCTCAACTCCTAATAATCTACTTATCTCCCCCAACTCGTCCATCCCACTGGAATATCCCGATGAAGGCGGTATTATAATATACTACTAGAGACGGTTAAGGCAGTACTGGGTCAATCCAACCCCACCATCCCATTCAAAATATAATGGGGGGGCGGGGGGGCAGGGTGGGTGCGAAGCACAGGGGCGAGATTGATTCTCAAGATTGGAGATCGATTCTCCTCTTCTTTACAGCCAAACCCTCACCCCACCCCCATCCATTTTCTCTTTACCGTGAACTGGCCCCTCCCCCACCCCTTCATTATCGTCAGGAGTTATTTGGCCGTTGGAAATTTCCCCTACTATTCTAAGGTGGGGGTTAGGGTAATCAAATCGAGAAAGCAGTCCCTACTATCTAATGGGGTGGGCTTTCTCGCCGATTGGGGTGGGTGGGAGGCCCCTACTACCCACCCATCCCAGGTTATTCTAG
>VDFB02349076.1:0-23059 GCA_007258455.2 Sequoia sempervirens
GTTTGTCACATTCACTTTCACACACGTCTTCTATTTGTAGTCAGTCTTGTCGGTCACAGTCAAGTCGAACTACGAGGTCTCTGCGTGTACAACGTAGGCAAGGCCATCACACGATGAACCCCCGAGGCCGCACTAGGTTAATCCTTTAGGGTTTGTCATCACACATAATTAATTGTCTACACGTCATATAAAGTCATGCATTACTCTGGTCAACAAGTCAGCAATGTCTCTGAGTCATATCAAACAACTCGCCAAACAAAACAATTCAAACAGATCAACCTAAAGTCTGCTACAGGATGTGTCCTTCGAAACAGACGTTATCAAAACAATCAACCTATGGCTTATTCAGGATGAGTCCTTCTTGCATAATTGACAAGGTCAAACATAGCCTTACACAGGTTATCACATCAACGGCATCTGACTCAACGTCTTATACGATACATGTCTTTCTGAAACCAGGCTTTGTCATGCCTTATACAGATAGTCATAACATCGAAACCAGACTCAAAGTCTTATCCAGTATGTGTATCTCCTGCAATCCGGCTCTATCAATCAAACAAATCAAACAAACAAACCATGTCTTGGAAAACATTTTACTGGCTTTTTGACTTTATGGCTTATTTATCTTATCATTTATCTTGAATTGATGACTAGGATTCATGTTACTAGCTTTCTCAAGGATGTCCCATGAAGGATTTAGAGAAGCAACGATGTATCGGAATTCTATTTTCTTTGACTGCTGTCTGTCGATTGTCTTTTCAATTTGATTTTGAGCCATGTTACTAGTTTCCTCAAGGATGTCCCATGAAGGATTTAGAGGAGCGATGACGTCTCATGACCCGTCTTTTTCTTTCGATTGCTGTCTGTGGTTTGTCCTGACAAAAAGACTGGGGCAACTTGTGCCTTTATTATGAGTTAATGACAATCCTTGTCTGCGACTGTCTATTATTAGCAAGTGGATGACCTTGCATACCTTGATTTATGTCATATCCTGGTGTTTGTCTCCATTTGTATTAGTCCCGCCCAATGATGATAAAGTGCAATACCTTTTGTGATATGGTAAAATATCGAAGATTCCTAACACTAACATCTATCTTTTGTCTTCTCCTTCTGTGTCGATCTTTCTTTCCGCATTAACAGTTCTTCTTTCTTGCATTATGACGACGTCCTGTGACACAAAACGGTGTACATCATCCTGCATCCACATACATGTTAGAAACATACATACATATAGGCATATTTCACATTTAGATTATCATGGCATAATAGACAAATAATCATTAAAAACATCATACATATAACATCACATTGCATCTCATAATCATATAGAATCATACAAATCATACAATCATCCATCACATAAGCATATCATATAAACATCACATGTATAAATCAAGACTACATAATCAATAAATACAAATGCATATCATGAGAATCGCCGCCAAAATCATATATATATATCGCTCATATGTGTCACATCACAATGTCATAATGTATCATAAATACATGGAAGCCCGCAGGCTATCGGATCAAAATACAATGTCTCAAATGGACCTCAAAACTGTATCTCTATCCTGAACTGCCACTGCCATCATGTCGGGAGTGTGTGGGAGACTGATGCTGAGAACCGGCTGATCTCGGAGCTGTGGGAGGTCTGTCATAGGGCCTTGCTCTACGTGGCTTATCCACTCCCTCTGTGCTCACTGTCCATGTGTGGGTCCTGGTCTGGGACCTACTACTCTGTGCTGCTGAGAAACTAGAAGCCCGTCTCTCTAGGGGAACCTCTGCCTCATACAAGTCTCGGTAGTATCTCTCCCTCTCGCCGGCTCTGACCAACTCTCTGGCAAATGGTGCTGATGGTCCTGTACATAATGACCTGAGCTCTGTGAATCTTTGCTCCGTCTCCTGCCACCGGGCTACTGCCTGATCCCTCTCCATCAAGGCTCTGTCTCTCTCCACCCTGTAGGCATCTCTCTTAGCCATCAACACCCTCATCTGCTCCTCCAAGGAGGCAACCTGGGCTCGTAATATATCAGTGTCGGGCACCTCTGCCTCTGTCTCATCCTGACGGACCCTATCTCGCCCATCCTCCTCGTCCATCTCCTCTAGGATCTGATCCCTGATCTCTCTCTCATGATCATCCTCCTCCTCATCATCCTCCTGGTAGGCACCTAGCAATCCAAGGGCATCGATCTCTGCCTCCTCTCCCACTGCCTCCTCACCAACTGCCTCCTCTCCAACGGCCTCCTCGGCACCTACCTCTGCCTCTGCTGGGATGTCAGGGATGTCTGGGATAACTGCCTCTGCCAGCTGCTCCTCCTCGCCACCTCTGGCCACATCTAGCATGGCCACATCCTCCTCTCCTCCTCTCTCCTCTCGGATCAGTGACAAGGCTGGTCCTCGTCCCCGTCGACCACGCCTCCCTCTCCTACCTCCACATCGGCCACCTCTACCATCATCCCCACCATCACCTCGGCCACCTCTGCCTCCTCGACCACCTCCTCTGCCTCGTCTGCCTCTGGGACCTGTACCACGTCGCTCTACCGGTGCTGGCTGCCCTGGATCTGTCAAGGGAATCGGCCTGTGCAATGCCCACCACTGATCATAAGCTGGGGTCGTCCCTGGATCTGCTGGTCCACCCCTCCATCCCCATGGCTGTGCCTGTAATCCATCAATATCTGCCTCTGCAGTGGCGACTGGAATCTCTGGCCCCCATAATAGGACCTCTCGCGAAGACCGAGCAAACTCTGCTCTCCCTCGAGGTACATCCTGTACCTCTCCATACTGTCTCAGGACCCGGTCCGGCAACTGCCGCTCTATAATGTGCATATGGGACACTGTCCGTCCCACTAGATACTGTGTCTGTCTACAATATGGCAGGTGCTCATCCTCATCTGACCATACCTCGCAGCCCAGGTACGGTCTCCATGTGAACTCTTGCATCAAATCTATCGCGTGTCTGAAATATCCTGTGTCCCCAATATGGTGCTGTGTGGTAGCCCCCGCATAACGGAAGGCGTATGGCGCTCCATGAGGTACATCAACTGTAACAGGCGGTCTGAAAATGGCGATATGCTCCCACGCCCAAACCATCAGAAGCGTGGTACCGCAGCTCATAGACTGTGCCTCTCTATAGGCAATGTCATGCAAGTGGAAGTATAACATCCCTAGCACACACGAACCCCAAGCATATACGACTCGGCGCTCAAGCATGCCCACTAACATCTCCCCCCATCCCATAGGGAATCCATGTCCTCGGCGGTCAGGCAGTACTATACCGCCTATCAAGGTCGCTACTAGACAGTCTAACTGTCTATACCTCTGAGCCAATGTCCGCCATCTAATCTCATAATCATCCACCCCTAGCTGTCTAACGTCAGTGTGGGGGTAGTATCTGCACATCTCAGCTATACCCCTCTGGGTATCATAGACTACCCGTGTGCCTCTAATCAGCAGTCTCAGTATCCTATAAACATCCTCTAGAGTCACTGTAGCCTCTCCAGTTGGAAGATGGAACGACGATGTCTCTGAGTGCCACCACTCACATAGTGCTGTTAGCAATCCCCGATTTGCCCTAATCTGGGGCATATCGGTCACGTGCAACAAACCCAAATGCCATAGAGTCCGTCGCTCGGCTGGTCGTAGGCTGTCTCTGAATCGAAACGTCGTGGGTCTCGACTCACGTGTATAGATAGGGTCAAATACAACCTGCATCAACATGCCTCATGTCAGCCTGAATCATCTATTCTAGTGAAAAATGACTGTTTTAACATAAAATGCAAATGCGTCGTTATTTTGCAAATGCGTCATTTTTTTACACATGCGTCGCTTTTCCACAAATGCGGTTCACAAATTATATATGCGTCATTATTCATAAAATGCGGTTAATATTCATCACATGCATCGTAAAAATGACATTTGCGTATCAAAATGACAAATGCGTGTCTAAATATTCCAATGCGTCGCTAAACATGCAAATGCGTCTTAAAACAACAAATGCGTATTTACCGATACTTTTGTGTATCAAAATAAACAAATGCATCTTAAAACAACAAATGCGTATCACAATTATCAAATGCGTGACAAAATAAACACATGTGGTTATTTTCTAAACCCAATCTAATCGACCGGCGTTAAAATGCAAATGCGGCTTTTCGCAGTCACATGCGTCATTCGCGCATACACATGCGGTGCAAAATTAAAAGCGACGCATAACTTAAAGTGCAATAAATATCTTAAAATACGTGCAAATTAAATTTTTTTCAAAGGGTAAGTTTTAGGTCCATACCGGGGGGTCCGCGCCGGCTGGTCTCTGGAACGTCCGGATCCTGTATGCACGATGATGGGTCGCTGGAACTGGATACATCCTCGCTGAAAGTCAGAGAAATTTTTGAAATCTCTAAGCTAGGTGGGTGTAAATGAATAGTTTTTCACCCCAATTCCAATATATACCTAGGGCTTAGGTGGCATTTCTTTCCTACTGGCCATGTAAACTTCCATTTTCTATCATCCCGTACCCGTCCCTCCCATTTCCGAACCCAATTCCGTCAACTACATTGCATTTCTGCCTATCTACTGGACTAATCGGGCGCATTTCCAAATTTTACTGCACATTTCGGAAATTTGTCACTTTTCCCGAGGGGGCATACCTTCACCTATTCTAATCTGGACCATGACTGGGGCATATTTTCATCGACTTTCTTTGACACAACGCCTAAAAAACATTGTATCAAAGAGGGGCAAATGTAGACACCGAAATCTGGTTTAAGCCTGCGACTTCTATATTCTTCATACTTCATGGTCATGATTAAATAATGTCAATTATTTAATTATTCATCTTAACATTAATTCTTCTATTAATTAAATAATGTCAATTATTTAATTAAGTCATCTTAACATTAATTCTTCTATTAATTAAATAATATTAATTATTTAATTAATTCACTTTTCTTTATTATACCTGATTAATTAAATAAACGCTTTTTATTTAATTATGTTACTAATTAACCTTATCTTTCTTGTTAAATTAAATAAATCCTTATTTAATTTATTCTTTATCATACTTCAACTATAATTATATAAATTCATTTATTTATTTAATTATTCGTTTAAATCCCTTCATCACTTAGTTAAATAAATATTATTTATTTAATTATCCTTCGAATATTGTCTCTTGAATTAAATGAATTATTTAATTCATAAATTCTATTTTAACACATTCTTCTATATTTTGAATACGTTATTGTGGGTTATCTAAGTATTCACTTTTACTCGCTTCGACATCTGTGGCTTTAATGCGTTAGGTTAACGCTATTCATTTGATATGCAGTGGCATTCTCAGTAATCTCACTCATCTAACATTCAATGATAGTCGGTTCTAACTTATTTAAATTTGCACATACATATTAATTAAATATTATTATTTAATTAATTAAGTGTTAATAGCGTCGTTGACTTGAGAGTTGCTATAATCAATCTTTATCTTTGTGTGCAAAGATATTTCCTAATGATGTTTTGAATACCGGTAGAAGATTGATCGTTTATTTGTCTTTAATTCTGGCTAATTCGAATCACTCTCATGTCATCATGGTTAACAGAATGCACTTGTGACTAATCAGTCAATCTCAATCGTCCGTTGATCTTTCAATCTTGACCTGTCGTTCGAATAATCAATTTTCTATAAATTGATTTGTCATTCTTCATTCCAATCTCTCTCGCAAAATCTTATGACTTTTGAGAGCACCTTTATCTTGAATCTTCGATATTTTGCTAATCACTATCTTAGGCTATACTTGCACAAACTTGAAAATCTGAGGGCAATTATACTACACAAGCAAAATGGGGAAGGGCAATCGAGATGAATCATGGAAATACGTTTGGAATTGGTGAGATTGTTCTAGTTTTAATTACGTTTTTACTTTCCCATGTTCTTTGTTGCTTAACGTATGAATTTGCATTCTAGATCTAGTATTGTATTGCATGTGTGTTTTTAATCTACTAATCTTCCTTGTTGTCTATTGTGCAAAAGCTTGTTTCATTTTCAGGCGTTACATTGGGTGTTATCATTGATGTCAACCCCTTGTATGAAGAGAGTGTTGGAATAAGGTTGGTATTGATGATGTCAACCCCCATCATCATATTTATTGGTATTGATGTCAACACAATATTGTTGGTGTTGTCATTGATGTCTTACTTTAGTATAGTTACAAAAATTTTGTTTAGAGAGATAGTTGGATGTGCTATTGTTGATGAGAGATATTACATATGTTGTAGATGTGTTGAAAATATGTTAGTAGTGTTGTTGATGTAGTTGGTTCACTTGGTTTCCAAGTTATTTTGAGAAAATTTGAATAAAAGAGAGTTCAGTGTGACAGAGTGGTGTTCAGTGTTTTTCTCTACATTTCTTCATAGTTGAAGATATTCCTGCATGGTTTGGATATGATGATTAAAGGTTTTCAGAGGTTCTATATCCAAAGTTTTAGGTTTTGGATTGTATCGCAATGGAATATGTGTTTGAAAGTATTCTATATCTACCTTCACTTGAAGTTTCGGCTGTTGTGGTGTTCCACAAGGTTGTTTGGTGTGTTGGATGTCTATGCTAGTGTGTATGGTTGCACAAAATGAAGGTGTTCTTAAGTTTTAGGTGGTTTCCATAGTAATGGAATATATTTTGATAATGTGGAATATTCTGATATGTTTTGAAGTGTTGCTATGTGGTCTGTGAGATGCTTTCAGACTTGGAGAGGTGTGTTTGGAGTCACTTATTTGTGTTAGTGTAGGTTTGGATGACTTGGTGTGCTAGTGCTAGTTGTAAAGGATGATTGTTGTTTATGGAAGTATTGAGAAGTGTATCAGTGTAGATTTGGGTCCCAACTAAGTTGTGGCATGGTTTTCCTTCACCTCTTTATACCTTGGAAGTGTTTGGTGTTGACCTATTTGATGTTGCACAATTGAGGTGCATTCGTTTCCTTAAGGCCGACCTAATTGAGATTGTTTTAGGTCAAGGATGGTATAAATACAAGTTGAGTTGTTGTGTGGATTAAAGTCATAGGGTGTGTGATGCAAAAGATGTAAAAGTGATCGTGTGGTGATCTAAGTGTGAGTTTTAATGCCTATGACTCTCGGATGCAGTGAGCAGAAGGTGTCTACATTTTAGTCAGTTGAATGAGTTGTTTGTGCTTCAATGGAACTTTACCTTTGGCATAAGAGAGATGCATTGTTATCAATTCAAATTGGCAGTGATCCAACCCTTCTTCTATTTTCTTTCTTCTGGATAGTGAGCCCTTCTTTCTTTTGTGTAGAGAGCCCTCCGACAATGAGTCTATTGTATCTAGTGTTGCTATTACTTTATATTGTGAGCTAATCCTCATCGTGTTTTTTCCCTTCTTGGGTTTTTCACATAAATCTAGTGTTCTTATGTGTTTATATGTGTTTGAAAATTAATATTTCATTATTTGAAGTAAACAAAATAAAATGATTTGACTCTAACATATCCCATATCCATGACAAACATGTAAAAAATTTGATACCACATTCTAGGGGATTATTTTGGACCATAAAGATATATTTTAAACTTAAAAACTAAGTGTTTTTAAACCTTTGCCTCATGTTTCTTTTTGGCACTTATATCTCCTCCAACAAACCCAATGTAGAAATTTTTTCTAAGTGCATCCATTTGTTTTGCATTGAGGTCATATGTGGTAGCAATAGATAATAAGATCTTAATGTATTCCAAATGCAACTAAGGATATGATCTCACTAAAATCATTTCCCTCTAGCTAGGATAAATCTTTACCATTAACTTCACTATGAGCTTCTCACCTTTGAACTTTTTGAGCTATACTTATTCTTGAAAACCCATTTGTAGCCAACAAGTTTTGATTCTTAGGAAGCTTATAAAATTCCCACATGATGTTCTTCATAAGTGCTACCATCTCATCATTCATGGATACTTTCCATGACTTTCTATCTAAAAAGTTTAATGCCTCCTTTACTCTTGTAAGAACTTATGAAAAGAAACTCCACAAACAAGCAGCCAATGTCTGTCAAGTAGTCATCCCATGAAACTGCTGTTGGAAGACAAGGTATGCACTGTTGCACTGAATCACAAGGCACTGAAACTGTCAGAACACAAGTATCATCAGGTACATCAATCAATGTAGGAGATGGAATATCAGAAATAGGCTCAAGAACCTTAGGAGTAGTGAGCACTCCAAGATTCAAGTAACCATACTCATTCTCCTCAAGTGTGTCCATACTAGGGTGAACTAAATCATCAATAGGAGAAAAATATGAGAAGGTGTAGAACCGAGAACAATTATCAACCTTCCCAACTGCAACAAGAGCCCTGCTATGCAAATCCTGAAACAATGACAGAATCTGGTGTGAACTCTACACTCTTTTCTATACCACTATGTGTAATCTGATAGATGGAAAGGATGTTCCTTGATAAAGTAGGCACACATAGAACATCATTAAATTCCCCACCTTCAATATCAATAGACCCCTTCCCACAAATTGCCAAAGAAGTGTTGTTGGCCATCAAAATGGGTGGTGATGAACAAGAATAAAATGAAGAGAACATATCCTTGGAAGAAGTCATATGATGTGAAGCTCCTGAATCAAGGATCCACCTATCTGAATTGGAATCTGTAACTGCAAGAAATGCTTGCCCCTTACGTTTCTCATGTTGAGATGATGTAGAAGAAGGAGATGAGCTTGATATTGTTTCCATGTGAGTTGTGCCTTTTCCCTTAGAAGTAGAAGTGGAAGGATATGAGTCCTTCTCCTGATATGCAACTGGCAAGTTGATGTTGTTCTTCTTAAGGAAGTTTTTCAACTCATCAATTTGCTTAACATGACAATGATGCTCCTCATGACCAAACTTTTTGCAATATGCACATGTTGGTTGCTCCCTCTTGCTTGAATAGTTGTACTTCTTTGATGAAGATGATGATGAGCCTTGTTGTGGAGGAGTGGATTGTTTTTTTTCTCCTTGTGGCTTTGGTGAATATTTCTTTTGGTCTTTCCCTTTGCCTTACTTGTTGTTTCCATGATTGACCACCAATGCTCTTGAAGTTGAAGACTTGAGAATTCCTATTTTCATCAACTTATTTTGCTCAAGAATCAAAAGATCTGTGAGAGCCTCAAAAGATGGTGATTTGAAGTTGCTTATTGTCAATCTTTGAGTCTACAAACTTGAAACAAAGGATGCATACTCGGATGGAAGCTTGTCCAACAAGTTGAAGACCAATTGATCGTCCTCTTTCTCAATACCACAATCCTTTAGTTGTGCTCTCAGCTCATTTGCCTTAGTGACATAATCCTGAATTGTGTCAAAATCCTTGGGATCAAGGCTTAGGAGATCATGTTCAAGCTTGTACCCCTTAACCTTATCAACCTTTCCATACAAAGTAGGAAGCTTATCCCAAGCTTCCTTGCCTGTAGTACATTTATCAACATGGAAAATGAGATCATCTGAAATGAACTTTCTAAGTGTACCCAATGCCATAGAAGTTTTAGTGAGCCAATCCATATATGCAGTTGGATCTACCTTAGGATCTGAAGGTGCAGTTATGGTTCCATCAATATAGTAAATTAAACCTTTTTCCATTAGTTTACTCCATGCATGTACTTTCCATGTAGCATAATTATGTGTAGTTAAGAGTGGAACTTTAGATGAACCCATGATGGAATGCAAGAGCACAAGAGAGAAAATAGGAACAATCACACAAGAGACACCCCCCCCAAATTCACTCAATCAAAGTACACCCCCCCAAAAGATGATTTTGACACTTTATAATTTAGTGTGTGTACAATAGGCCACTTGCAACTTGGCTAAGTGGGCCACTTGCAAATTGGCTAAGTGGACTTATGGTTTCTAATTTACAACTTTCCAAAAAATAGGTTGAGAACATACTAGAACAAATAAGTAAAGATCTAAATTCAGATCTATGCAACACAAGTGCCAAATAGGCCAAAAAAGACCATATGATGAAAGTAAAAAATCAACTCAAGATCGCTTCAAACTGATTGTAGATTCAAAAAGTAGACGAAAAATCATGCACTTTAAAAAAAAATGGCACCTGAAAAGGAGTTCGTATGTGCCTGTATGAAGCCCTGGAAGTTGCAGAAATGAGGATTGGACAGGTACAGTGTTGAAAAACTGAAAATTCTGAAAAATCTATCCACCAAAATCAGAAATTGATTACATAGTTGTGAAGTACATGAAAAATTAGCTCAAATAAAAAAAAATTGCTCAGAAAAAGGAGCTAAAATGAGCAAGATATGGGCCTCCAAAGTCGGACTGTAAAATAAAAAACTCCATTGGAGAGGGGGCAAATTTTTTCTAAAAAATGTTGACGTCATCGCTGACGCGATGACATCATCTCTTCACGCAATTAAAATTGATGTCCTGATGGCCGTCACAGAAAACGGCGCGTTGCCGGAATCTTCTTGCCGGAATAATCTCTCTATTCTCAGAATATACTGTTGACGGAATATGCCCCAGACCTCAGAATATTCTCTTGCCTGACAAAATCTTTGGAATCCTGGTGGAATCTGCGGTGGTCAGGATTTTCATTGTTGCCACTGGTGTGAGGAATCGACCAGTGAGATGAAGACCGGTCGTTGTCGATACTCTGCGGAGGGGGCATGCGTGGTGTCCCCTAGCTGCGCCACTTGGCGTCGGCTGGTGGGCCTGCCGTACCCTATAGTGCCTACGGTACTGCAGACTATGTAGGTCGCAGGTCTGCAGAAAATAAAAACTTTTTCATTTTTCTTTTATTTTGATTTTGATTTTTTTGATTTATAAAAATCAAAATTTGAAATAATTTTTGATTTACAAAAAATACCCCAAATACAATTTTAGAGAGGGGGTTTTTAATTTTTCAAAAAAATTCAATTTTTTCGACGATGAAATGGAAAAGTTCTAAATTTTCCAAAACTATTTTGCAGAAATAAATTTTTTTCCAGAACTATAGAGAAATTCATAAAATTGAAAAAATACCCAAATTGGCGAATTTCTTCGATCTAGAGCTCCCGATGTCGAATTTCAACGAAACTAAAGGCTATCTTGACTAAAAACAGCCTTCTGAATCTTAATTCGAGGTCAGATCTGGTCTAGGACACACCAAAATATCGCTGCTCCTCATATTTGCCTCTTGACCACCTTCACATGAACTAAGATCTCCCACCAATGGCTATGCAAAGAACCTCCAACCGCTATGATACCATGTAAGAACTTATGAAAAGTAACAATAGGATCAAGAGACTAAACATAGCACAAAAGAGAGAGACAAGATGAGAGAATATGATTATTGTATTCTCAATATGCATGAAGATAAACAATTACAAGTATGTACAAGGCTTGCTTATAAAGGAAAGCTAGGACACAATGAAGGGCCATGAATGAGACAAGTGCCCCAATCATGTGTAGGGTAGGTAGAAAGAAATATTAGATAATTCCATGAAAGGTGGATCACCCACCTAAAGTGGAATTATCATGCCACGAAAAGTGGAGATAAAAAGGTGATAACTAGATCACACCACAAAGAGTGGGATTTCTCCTACACACACTTCCCTAAGTGTCCAACTCATATCTCTCAATGTATGCACAAACCGAGATGCAAGATGCAAATAACTAGGTGTCAAAAGTGCAACCTATAATGATATGCATTCCCTAAGTAAGCTTAAGTAAAGTGTAATAAGTAAAATACTTATTTACACCAACAACTCTTTTGGGTTCATCCTCATTAGTAGTTTAAGAAAAAAATACATTTGAAATATAATGGGATGTAGTTATACCTTTCATATTCTTTCCTTTTCTAAATGGACCCCCTATGAGTGGGGTTTTAGTCCATTCTTCCTCCTCCTTTGAACACTCAAAATTATTTGAAGTAACATCCTCAATAGGTTCATGGAAAATCTTTGATTTAGCTATAGGTGTAGTCTTCTTAGTATTTTTCTCTAGTTGCACTATTATTTTATCACTATTTAGTTGTGAAAACGTAGAAGAAGATCTAACGTACTTGAAGGTAATGCTCCAAATATACATTATCTTTTTAGTTTCTAGATTTTAAAGGTTATACCCTTTCATTCTATTGAACTGTAATCGATCATAAAGATACACATACTTTGTAGTCTAACTTTGATCTCTTCTCCTTAGTCACCTATGGATATTTTGATAGCCAAAATTATGATGCCCTATAACGAAGGATTCTTTCTTGACCCAACCTCCGTAGTGGTCATATCTACAATCTATATAGTAGGAGATCTAGATTAATCAAGTAACAACTTGTATTCATAACTTCTAACCAATTTTTCTTATTTCAATCTAGTAACATTGAGCATGCTTATCGCCTTATCTATTGGTGTCCTATTGAAATGCTCCACGACTCCATCTCATTGAGGAGCAAATGGATTTGTCCTATACCTCACAATCTAATATCTCTACAAAAGTGATCAAACTTTATTAAATAAAACTCTTCATAATTATTAGCCCTAAAAATTTCGATCTTCCTATTTGTTCAATTCTCCATATTAGCCTTAAACTACTTGAAGCTCCCAAAGATCTCTAGTATGTGTTTGAGAAAAAATACCCATAAATCAACTCTAAAATCCCTCTAAACCTAACAAAGTTCATAGGAAACTTAAGCCAAATTTAATTCTTCGACAAATAATTTTTTTTTCATAGATAAATTATTCACTAGGGACTTTTTCTAATATAAATTTATAAATGTATCCTAAAGTTTCTTGGTAATGGTCTCGTTCATAACATTCAAGAGATCTAATTTGTAAGACTTATCCTAATGAGCCTCCTTGCCTTACGATCAAACACTTGTTGATCCTCATCTTTCATGCCAAACTATTTTGTGATCTATTATTGCAACCCATAGATCTCTCTCCATGAGCAAATCCTTTGTCTTGGGATTTCATAGCTCAAAGTTGATTTAATTAAATTTCTCAACTTCCATTCTAGATGTGTTGGCCATAACTTTAACTTAATTATGAGGTTAATACACCAAAATTTCTACTCAAACAAGAATTAGTAAAAATAATCCATATTCCTCTTCACAAGGATATAACAAGTTTGGTAAGTGTTAATATCAAAGAAAAGGAAATAATGCAAAAAAATGTAAATAATTCCCTCGATTAACCCTACAAGAAGAGTGTCACAAGCTATCCAATTTAGTTATTTTTTAGTGGCATTGTGAAACAAGAATAATTCAAACAAATATTAAAAATGAAAAACCACAATAAAGCACACACACAAGAGTATGAGACACTAGGGGAGAGGGGCCTATAGTGGAGCACCCTAACTTCGCCTTTCTCAAAATCCTAAGTGGAAATTTCAAATCACTCCCAATTTTGTACAACAGTTTATTTGGCAACTCATGTGCTTCTATATTTTATTTTAGAGCCATATCATCAAATATGATGCCACATCAACATGCTTTTTGTTGAGGTATCCAAAAAGGCCAAAAAAAAAAGTGAGACCAATAGTGGTGCACTAAGTCATGTTTTATTGGTGCACTAATGTGGCATCACATGATTTGTCACTTTGTGTACTTTGGATAAACAGTGTTTTGCAATTGGATATTAAAGTGCTCCATTATGGGGCCCACTGAGGACTACTTCTATCCCCACTATTGGACCCTACTCCATTATAGGCTCCTCTCCCCTAATATACCCCTAGAAAATCCTTTAAAAGAAACCAAGACCAAATATTTAATAAAATACACTTCTAAGCTCCAAAGCTTTTTTAGGAGATCCAACATCTATAGTCAAGGAATAATCAACCAAAAATTTGTGTGAATAACATCCTACTCAAAAGCTTATTAAAAGCTTCCCCATCACTTTATTACCAATATTTAATACCCCAAATAAAATTATTGAATACATCAAATAAGACCAAATATTTAATTTTTTTACAATACTAAATATATTTTACAGGGCTTTAAAATATTAATTGTATTCATCCAATAAATAAAAATTGACCATGTACTCATTGAATTATACTCCCCTGATATACCAATTAAATAATTTTACAATTATGTATATAACTTTCTTCAAAAATATTATCCAATTATAAAATGTTCATGCAAGGTGTAAAATACTTCCCAACAACCAAAGAGGATGTGTAAAGTTATTTACTTTATTTATGTTGTAGGGGAGAGGACCCAGTACCTGAGCATGTTTCAATAGTTATGATAGTAGTTGTTTATATAATGCCCAATATTTTTATCAATATTGGACCAATAGTTGTGACTTTAAAGTTGTTAGTGTTGATGAAAACTACCCATAATTAAACAAAATGTATTCTTTTGATCTAAAAAGCAACAAATCATGTGATTCCACATCAGCGCTCAATAAAACATGCTGTGAATTCACTAGTATTGGTCTCACTTTTTTTTGGGCCTTTTTGGACACCTTGACAAAAAGCATGCTGATGTGGCATCATATTTGATGATGTGGCCCTGAAACCTTAGTTATAAGCAGGGGACTTGCCAAGTAAGCTGCTGTAAAAAATTGGGAGTGATTTGAAATTTCCACGTAGGATAATTAGAAGCGCGAAGTTAGGGTTCACAACTACTGGGTCCTTTCCCCTAGATTTTGATTGCATATAAAATGAATATCATAGATTCATGTTTCCCAGTCTTGTGCAGCGTTGAAGATATCTAAATTCCATACATTTATTTGTACATAACAAACATTTATTATTTTGAAAGAGAAAGCAAGTGGGCCCCAATTGTATTAAAGAGTTTAGAGATGCTTTATGTGGCTCAAATAACTCTTCACGTGCACTCAAAGTTGTACTTAGAAATGAATTATTGTTATTTTTTAACTTATCTCTCTTTCAAGATTGATATTTCTAGAGTCTTTTAGATAGATGTATTGCATTTTTAGATACGATATGTAAAATGTAAATTTAACATTTTTTGGTTTGTTATTATATATACTAACAATGGTATCTTGATGTGCAATGGCTATACTGAAGCGGTGTAGAAGGTTAATTATGAAAAAAAATTGGCCTATTTTTTGCATACATATGTGCAATACATCAGATCAATTGGTAGACCATTTAGCAAATGATATTTTTTGTGCAAAAAGGCTCAATGGAGAAGTAATAGCTTCAAATCAACTATACATTCACTTAAGAGATTGAAACACAATTAAAACAAAACCTTCGAATTAGGAAGATAATTAGACTCCATTATCAATGAGATATCGGGGAAAAGACGAATCGAAAAGGAAGAAGGAAGAACAAAATCAAAGAATCAGAGATAATCGTCGAGATCGATGTCGAAGATCCGGAAGTCGAAGAGATCCGTCGTCAGCAAAAATCCGGATCAGCGTCGTCGAGGATCAGAAGGAAATCCGAGAAACCGAAAAGTCGAAAAGTCTGGCGAATCGCGAAAGAGCATCAAAAGACGTCGAGAATCCGAGAGAAAGGAATCAAACAACAAATTATGAAATAAAGTAGATAAAGGATCGTGTTATCAAATATCTCATGTGTTCTTGTCATCTCCACCCCTATTGCTACTACTTGTGGCTTGACCACTGCGCAAAGCTCGACCTTCTCATCCACCACGACATGGTTCCCACCATTTTTCTGCCATGTTGAATCAAAAGAATGGCCAAAGCTTAGAAATTTTCAAGCAAATGCAATTGGCAGGTGTAAATCCAGACTCCACAACCTTTGCTACCATTCTCCCTGCCTGTGCAAAACTGGGGGTTTTGGAACAGGGTATTGACATCCATCAATAGGATAGAGGATTTTTTTCAGGTGTTGTAGTTGCAACTGTCCGGGTAGACATGTATGCAAAATGTGGAAGCATAGACAAGGCACGTGAAGTGTTTGACAAGGTGCCTCAAAGAGTGTGGTCTTGGATATGCACAAAATGGATTTGCTGAAAAGCCTTTAGAAATTTCTAATCAAATGCAATTGTCAGGTTTCAAGCAAAATTCTGCAACCTTTGCTAGCATCCTCCCTGCCCGTGCCAAAATGGGAGCTTTGGAACAGTATGGACATCCATCGAAGCATAAAGGATAGAAGAACTTTGTCAGATATTATAGTTGCAATTGCCCTAGTAGACATGCATGCAAAAAGTGGAAGCTTTAACAAGGCATGTGAATGTTTGACATAATACCTGAAAAAGATGGCATCTCATGGACTATTGCAGGATATGTACAAAATGGATTTGTTGAAAATGCTTTAGAAACTTTCAAGCATATGCAATTGGTAGGTGTAAATCCAAATTCCACATCCTTCGCCAGTCCTCCCTGCTTGTGCCAAATTCCACAACCTTCGCCAGTTTCCTCCCTGCTTGTGCCAAAAATGGGAGCATTGGAACAAGGTATGGATATCCATCAAAGCATCATGAAAAGAGGACTTTTTCAGATATTATAGTTGGAAATGCTCTGGTAGACATGTATGCAAAATGTGGAAGCATAGAAAAGGCACATGAACTGTTTGACAGAATGCCTCAAAGAGAGGTTATCTCATGGAATGCAATGATTGCAGGATATGCACAAAATGGATTTTTTAAAATCTATGATGGATACAACCTGATCATGTCAATGATTATCTATCCTCAGACTAATGGTCAAATGGAAGTTGTGAAAAAATTGATGGTGCATCTACTTTGGATCTGCAATGCCATAGAGTGCACATTTGAAATCTTTTTGCCTTTCAGCACAACTACAACCAAACTTAGCATGTTTCTCAAGGATGAAACTTTTTTCAACTTTGTTTACAGTTTTAGCTTTTACTGTGGTTTAGCATAACTTATATTGTGTCTTTAGCAACAAAAATTTCCTCTATGGAGAAAGAAGCTGAGAAAGCAACGATAATATTGAGCAGACTCAGAACAGCTAGCAGAAAGTCTAAAACATTTTGCAATAAAAACATCTAATGCAAGCAACAACAGGATCTCTTCTGGGTGTTGCACCAATACAACGATGGTAATGAAGTTTTGTTGCACCCACAAAAGAAAAGTCTCACAAGGCATCACAAGAATATTAGATTGCTTCTCTATAAAATTAAGATCAACAGATATTACAACATTTTATATCCTATTTTTTTACAGATTATATGTTAGAATCTTCTTGTTCCTACCTCCAACAACCTCATGGATCTATTTTCAGGAACACAAAGAAACTCAATGGCATATTCGAAGGGTTTGTAATTGCTTAACTCATAAATAGAAAAATCAATTTCAGATATCAGTTGATAGAGGAGCAAGTTTGTCCCAAAAATGGCACTCAAAAAGAACTCAAGGGTCCTTGCAAAGCCTCTTTATAAATCTTACTTATTTTATCAAGTCTCCATCTCTCTCACAAGAATTTGAAGGCTTAGAGTAGAAGAAAGAATAATTCAGTCAAGTAAAATTCATTTGAAATAGGGTCTATTGAAACGTTAGATCAGACTAATGTAGCTGAGGGTAATGCCACTATTATCCTTGATGAAGAAACTAGAGATGAGGACATTCCTATATACACTACCATCACCCTTGTAACTGAGGATGAAGCCATCCATGAAAACAACAATTGGAAAAGAGTTCCATTCACTCTACATAACTCTCCTTCAACAGAGAACTTCATTATGTTTCATCTTCATCCCTTGAAACATTCTCCTCAGATGCTGGTTGGTGGATTAAACACCTTCCACAAAGAAAAATTAGCCAACTTGAGAGATAAAAACTAGGGCAAACACCAACCGCACTCTGAGACAACTATCCATTTGGCGTTGGCCAATGAAACTTTAAGTGGCCTTACGAAATTCATCGAGCAGCAAAATAAGTAGTAGTAACTTGATCGAGAATATAATACCTTGCTAATGTAAGAACTCACAAGGAATAAAAGGGAAACAGAGAAGAATAATTAATAGCATAAACAAGCTTGATGAAGAAATGGGTATCTTTTGCTATTGCTAACAGTAGGTTGACAACAAGGTTGAGGCCATCAAAAGGGTTCTTGGAGTTGACAAACCATAAACAGATAGTAACCTACTTCACCAACAACTTAATACTGCCAAGAGAATGACAAATCAGAAGTCTGTCTCTTCAAGTGACTTCAATGCCTCAACTAAATATTGAAGCCTGCATCTTGGTGGGTGAAGGCCATCTTGGTTGGGGATGGAACACAGAGAATAAAGTGCTTTGGGAATTCAACAACATATAGGCTAGAAAGTAACTTCCCCCAAATAAGAGTTTTGCAAGATATGTAGCCTATGGAGATGGAATAATGGTGGTCATTCCTGTATTGAAGAGTTCCCTTTTGTTTGAGCCAGAAATTTATTTCTTTACTAATTACATGTTGAATCTACCCATTTAAACTTTTTGTTTATTTTCTATTTATCTTACTGTTGCTCTGTTTTGAGGTGCACCACATCAGGGGAAACCAGCCTAGGGCTCTGCCCTCTTTTATTTATTTGCAATTTTTTAAATTAATTTATTATCCTTTTAATTCATTTTATTTATTTTTTTCTTCTTATTTATTTATGGCCATTTTTAGTAGTGGTAGTGAAAAAAAAAGGTGTAAGTGTTGTTTATTTCTGGCAATTTAATAGCTATGTGTAATACTGTGCAGTTATGAAAAATAGGTACAAGAGTATGTGTTCTAAAGCAACATTTATCAATTTTTAGATTCCCATCTACTAGCTGATTGAAGTTCTAATTATTTTCAATAAAAATAGTTTCATTTGCAGTTTTAAGGTTTTGAGTTGATCTGAAAATAAATAAATAAATAAAACTAAAATTGGTTCTTCTTTTAAATATATTCACAGATCTACTTAGAGGGTGATTTACATAGACATGGAAACACAAAACCAGCTTTTCCCCATGCACAATACAAATAGTCCCATGATCTGGTCTTCCCAACATGAAAGAACTACCAACATATCAAAAACAAGACTCTAGAATTTCAAAATAACATTCCAATTTAATCATGGATTCACCACTCCTCACACGATAATTTCCCAAAAATCCTTACAAGAACAACACAATAGTATACACAAACCCAAAAGGAGTTTCAACACATGAAGACTTACCTCCCGAAATGAACAAGCTTCCATGTAACACCACTCCATTTTGTTCTTTTGGTCGAACAATGTTCGTTATGTATGCGTTTACCTTGTTAGCATTTTGGTTATGAACTTGGTTACTTTTGACCGCTAATTGTTAAGCGATGTAAACATTATATTTGATGTGATGGCACTTTAATCAGATGTTATTATTATTTCATGTTATGGATTAAATTAGCATGTGTGTGAATTTTTGATGTTCATGCTTTGATTATATCAGTGATGATTAGATGCGTCAATTAGCGATGTTGTATTGGTGAAGAGGACGGGATCACATCACTTGTGTGCGAGCGCCCTGTGATTCCATGATTTCCTCTTCATGGTGTGTTTTAATATATTACATGCATGTTCGACACTCGTATTGTGTGCAGGATGCAGGTACAAGACATCGACTCCACCTGGTTCTATAGGTCTGAGCGTGTCCCTTGTCCAACAGAAAACGATTAGGAGATAGTAGCTAGGTTGTCTGTGTCGTGACATCACCCTAGCCATAGTGTGTCGTCGGGTTGTTAGCTGGGATAAGTTATTTTCTTTGTTGCCTCTTCTCTCCTTACTTGCGTATTTAAATTTGCAAGAAAAATGGTGTTTGTTTTATTTAATTTCATTGTCAAAATAAATAAACGTGTGACTATTAATTAATTAGTTAATTTAATTCAATCAATAAAATAATCTAATCATGGATTAGATTTATTTATTGATAAATTAAATTAAAACAATTGTGCTAGCATTAGTAAATAGTGAGATCAAATCAAAAATAGAATTATGCCTTACATTCCTTTTTGAAATAAAATTAAAAATGATTTTAAATGTAAATTGGTAAATTCAATTTTGTGGAAGAAAGAAAATTTAATTAGCATTTGGGTTGCAAATAGATCTTTGTTTCAAATTAATATTATGTAAATTACAATGGGAAATAAAAATTGTTTGATTAATTTGCAAAAATAAAATATCTAGTTTTAGCAATAAGTTTGGTGGGTGAGTCCATTTTAGGGGTTTGACAAATTTGGGGGAGGAAATTGCATAAGGTAATTCATTTTATTGGGAATTTTTAATTTTGAATTTTGGAGAGCAAACTTGGAATGGATTTTGGTTGAAGAAAAATTGGGAAGAGAATATTTGAAAATTGGTGCAGCTGAATTGGAAAGAAAAGGCAAACCTCCATTGAAAGACTTCAAGCTTGGAGAAAACACAAGGTTCAATGTTTAAATTTTGTGCAAATCTTATTTTGAAAATCATTTTTGAAATTGTTCAAACTGTTTATGGAATTCAAATTTTGTTTTAGAGGAAAAACCCATCATGAAACTCCATTCAAACTTGAATCTAAATTCTCTAAAGATATTGTGGAAACAAAGAGATGACAATTTCATCATCAAACTTGCAATAGAATGAAACCAAAAGATTTGTCATTTCAAACTGGAATTTTAAACCATGTTGTTGTGCTTCCTTTTTCTGTTGTTGATTTGCACAATTTGAGTTGGAAATGGATTGTAATTTTTATAAATTTAGGTATATATATTTTGGCTTGTAAAGCCTTGGAATTCTTCTTTTTAAAATATATATTCATTTTGTCCCTTTATTGAATATTTTGAAATCTGGAAATGCACAGAGGGACTGTGTTTTTGTTTTTAGAA
This sequence comes from Sequoia sempervirens, assembly GCA_007258455.2. Taxonomy (NCBI): domain Eukaryota; kingdom Viridiplantae; phylum Streptophyta; class Pinopsida; order Cupressales; family Cupressaceae; genus Sequoia; species Sequoia sempervirens. The sequence goes on from VDFB02349076.1 coordinate 20,716, forward strand.
TTTTTTTATATAAAATAAAAATAAAAATTTATGCTTCGAATTTGGTTTTGTGGGGTGGGAAAGCCAACCCCCACCACCACCGCCACCGCGGCCGCCGCCCGCAGGGAGGCGGCGCTGTGTGCAAACACATAGCCACCGCCGCCGCAGGGAAGTGGGCGCTGTGTGCTTTGCACACAGGCACCGCCGCCCGCAGGGAGGCGGCGCTGTGTGCTCTGCACACAGGTGCTGCTGCCCATGGGGAGGCAGGGTCTGCGTGCCCTAGGGTTTGCCCTAAAGTTTTTTTTTAAAACTTACTTTATTTTATTTTGTTTTTTTTTTAAAAAAAATTGTTAAATCTCTTTATATTATATTTAATATAATATATGTAATATATATATAATATTATATTATATGTATATATAGTATTTAATATTATTTATATAATAAAATATTGCATATATATAATATTCAATATTATATAATTTGAGTTTTAAATTAATATCTTGTTTTTACTTTTTAAATATACATATTATTTATATAATTTAAATAATATGGGGTATGGTGAGTTGTAAAATAATCATTAAAAGATTATTTAATTATAATGGTTGGAAAATATAATTGTTTTATTTAAAGATTTGTTTTTTTTGACAATTTTATATAAATTGGAAAATGTTGAGTTTTAGAATGGACTTTAGTGGCTCATATTTAAATGATAATTTAGATATCCTTTATAGGAAGGTTAAAATGATGTTTTCATTATTATAGTTGAAACGAAATTGATGTATGATTAATCGTTTTCTATTTAAGAAAATATTGACTTTAATTAATTGGAATGATTAAGTAAATGACTTTATTTTTGAAGATTGTTTAATCCTTATCTATAATTGAGTAATTAGAATTAAAATATTAAATTTAAAGTTCCTAATGGCATCAAGTAATTTGTTTTATTTTGTGTACGAACGAATAATGCTAATTATTTAAATTGAATTCTTATACTATGTCATTGCTTGACTTGGGTTTAGGAAACCCAAACGTTAGCTTGTTTGAATTGTTTGAAGTGGTTGCTAGCTATGTTTGACTTTCTCGATGTTGTGCAATGGAGCAGATGTGTTGAAGTCTTCTAGATAGGGTTTCATTTAATTGTATGGGTGGTCGTCATGGTAGTCAACCTTTGGGATTGTCTTGGGATTTGTGCCTCCTTGGGATTGGGAGAGGGCCATGTGGTTGTGCCCCCTTGGGAAGGAGTGATTTTGTATCTTCGTTCCCTCTAATGGTTGGAGAGGGTTTTGACCTTTGTAGCCTCCAGTGTTTGGGAGGGTTTTGTACTTTTGTTTCCTCCTTGGTGTGGAGAGGTCATCTTATCCAATTACCCATTGGGGTTAGGTCTTTGTACCGTATGTGTTGTCGATAGGAGAGTGGCTCTATGTGGGGGTCCGGCACACAAAGAGGCGCCTGGGTAACTCACTTAGGGTTTAAGTGATAACTTAAAAAGAATTAAAGAAAAACTCTCAAACTAATTAAGATAATTTAATGCCTCTCTCATAACTCATTCGCTTTTAAGGTTTGAGATGAGACGAGAAGCGCAGTTGGTATGAGGGTCCGGCGGCTGGTAGAGTTGAGCCTGGATAGCCCAAGATGTGGGTTTGATTGCCTTAGACAGTTGAGCTAGGGTAACTCATAACAATTGTCTTGTGACACTCTCGCTATGTCAACCAAGTCAGTTGTTGTACTGCGTAAAAGATCTTTGTTCTCTGGAAGCACGATAACTTTGTGTTAAGTAATTTTGTGGTTGTAGTTGTTTCAGTTCAGTCTATGCTTTAGCCTGTGTCTAGTGGTAGATGGTCTTGTGTTGGATTCCTGGTTACTATCTCCTAGCACGGGGGGTGAGCCTTCGGGTATCACACGGTTGGGTGGAACATGCACCTTATTCCGTTGGTTTTCTTCTTGTTCGTGTGGACGAGATATCCAGTTGGAGAGCTCGTGGGATCCAGTTTCATGTCATGCTTTATTCATTCTGTTGATCTTGTATTTTATTACCCCTCATTGTGATCGAGGTGGAATTTGTAATATGTAATCATGATTATTGGATTTATCTCATTCGGGGAATGAGTGTTGTAATTTTGTTGTAAACTGTTATATTGGAATCAAGTGGTATTTCATATTCTTTGGTGAAAATTATTATGTATGGAATGTATGCGTTCTTAATGCTTTAAGTAATTAATGTTATGAAGTTAATTCTTGTTCTTGTTTGGGTTTAAGTAACTCAGTCTCGTAACCTTAGGGGATTGGCTGGCAATAGTTAGCTATCTTGCATATTAATTGTTCTAATTGTTTCTTTTAAAAAAAAAATTTTGTTCGTTTGTTT